>CM021109.1:483783634-483833582 GCA_007115665.2 Sequoiadendron giganteum
TGGCGGATTAGGGTTTAGGGGTTGAGGATTGAGGGTTGAGGGATTACGAGGGTATAGGGGTTGAGGGATTAGGGTTTAGGGGTTGAGGATTGAGGGTTGAGGGATTAAGAGGGTATAGGGGTTGAGGGATTAGGGTTTAAGTGTTGATGGATTAGGGTTTAAGGGTTAAGGGATTAGGGTTTAAGGGTTGAGGGATTAAGAGGGTATAGGGGTTGAGGGATTAGGGTCTAGGATAGGGGTTGAGGGATTAAGATGGTTTAAGGGTTGAGGGATTAGGGTTTAAGGGTTGAGGGATTAAGAGGGTATAGGGGTTGAGGGATTAGGGTTTAAGGGTTGAGGATTGAGGGTTGAGGGATTAAGAGGGTATAGGGATTGAGGGATTATGCTTTAGGGGTTGAGGATTGAGGGTTGAGGTATTAGGAGGGTATAGGGGTTGAGGGATTAGGGTTAGGGGTTGAGGGATTAAGAGGGTATAGGGGTTGAGGGATTAGGTTTTAAGGGTTGAGGGTTGAGTGTTGAGGGATTAAGAGGGTATAGGGGTTGAGGGATTAGGGTTTAAGGGTTGAGGGTTGAGGGTTTAGGTATCTATCTCCCACTCCCCACTTCTCCCCTTCTCCCACTCTCTCCCACTCTCTCCCACTCTCCCCCTCTCTCCCTCCCTCTCTATCTCCCACTCTCCCCTCTCTCCCTCCCACTCTATCTACCAATCTCTCCCTCTCTCTTTCTCCCACTCTTCCCTTCTCCCTCCCTCTCTATCTTCCACTCTCCCCCTCTCTCCCTCCCACTCTCTTAGAAACTCCTATACTCTGAAAAATACACTAAGAAAACAAAATTTCACATAATGCGCTCGCGTTATAATGCGTGCATGTTATAACGTGAGCGCATTTTGTACTCCACTAAAACGGTAAAAAAATATATATACCCGTGATTTGAAGGCCCATAGTCTGCATATTCCCCTGGTTCTGTGCGTGCTCCGACAAAAAATATCTTTTTGATGATGTTGTGAAGTGTGCAAGCATCTTTTTCACATTCCATCACCTTTTCCATGATCTTTTTACCACCTTTGCATGAAATAGCAGAGTTTCCACATTGAAAGACATATAATATCAATTGAAGTTTGAATTCCATTGAAAACTGATATACAATTGAACTGTGGAAGGGAGCAAGCTTTTGAACAAGTCAAATTATTGTGGAGTTTGAAGAAAAAAGAAGCTAAGGCTACATAATTGGGTTGAACTCCTGCATTTGAAAGTCTAGTTTTTAAGGTATGTGAAGTCTTTACAAATTTTCTTTCATTCTATTATGGATTTCTTTCATTTTTGTTTGTCATTATAACCTTAGGTTGTCAATGCACATTTTAAATTACCAAATTATATAAACAATTATATACACTTGCTAATTACCATTTTACACTTGCCAATTATAGAAATTCAGAACCATTCACCAAAATTCATCCTTTAAGACAACTCCAAGCCTCTCCCATTCCTCTGAAGGTTCCAAACACCTTCCAATACCTCTGCACAAACTGGTGCAGTACAAAGGAAAAAATTAACACCTTTCTTGACACACTTATTCAACTATATTTCCCTTCACAAAACATTTGATTCATATACTCAAATTAGCATTAAGAGTTCCCAATTCCTTAAGGACCTTCAAAACACCTTGAAAATCTTGAAAATAACTTATTACAATCAACTAGGTTCTTGAAAACATCAACCAATGATTATGTCATTCACAAGTTGTATTAAATCTTCCATAATGGCACCATTGTTTACAAACAAAAACTATAATTCTTAAGGCACAACCAAACCATTAATTGCTTAATAAATCTTCGTTTGAGTTAGTACAACAAAAATGAAAAATTTCAAAAGTCTTCCCTTACACACAAACTTAGTTCCTTTGTTCACTATCCACATTACTAGTAGCCAAGCATCTACAAACTGTCACATGTATCTCCCAAACCATGCACACACTTCAAACTGTGATACTCATATTTTATGCAGAGTTAGAGAACCCAAAACCATTGAAGATGTAAAATTGCCTTCAAGAGCCATCTAAGAAGTTTAAAAAGGAATAATGGACCAATCCCAACACTCCTCCAAGCTGGACAACAAACAAAAACATTATTTCCCAAATTTCACCCTTGGAATCTAGTTATTGTGCAAAACCAGTTTTGGGCCCTTAACTCCAAAACTTTCGAAAACACCAGGAAAATAAAAGAATGATTGTAGCACCAATTTCAGAGTTGCAAGACATAACTTAACCCATCACATGACTCCTTTGGGACAACATTAAGAAAATTGACCTTTTTCACTATTTTAGGCCTCCAAGTAGGCCAATTTTACAAAGGAACTACCCTTAGATCTTCACACCAGACTTCCAAACCCAAAAACAGTATTTAATTAGGTCTCAAAACAAGATAATTTCTAGGTCTTAGGACCTTACCCACTCAACTAGGCTTCCAATACAAAAACCCCCATTTTTCAATGCAAAGAGGGAGGGTTTATAGAAACTCCTATACCCGGGCCTTCCCAGACCATTCCAAAGCATCAAACATCTTCAAAATACCCTACACAAGGTCAAAATTTCATTACATAGACCACTCCTTCAACAATTGATGGGGAGTCTTATCTTTCAAGAGAAATCTTGCTCTTCCCAAGACCTATTCTCTGGTCTTCCTAGGGTATTCCTCTCTACCCTACTCGGGGATCCCTCCTAAACCCCTCTCACCTCATAAGACTCTCCAACAATTTCAAATTCTTCACCATTGCTCTCAATTCACCACTAAGCTTCCCTGAGCTCCACATTGACCCAAAGTGTCCTAACCACTCCTCAGTGATCCATCACTAGGATTCTTTCACCTTGTACCCATCACTTTCTTGAAAATCCCAATTTTAGGCCTTGTAGCCTTTTGCCCAATTAAGCCTCCTAGAACCCGTTTTCTTGGCTTTTCTCAAAAACAGCCTTAACAACCCCCAAATATTTTTATAGATTATTTCTAGTGGTACCCTAGGCTTCAAGATTTACCAAGTTTTTAGTCCCTTTGGGATTCGTACATAGGACTATCCTCATACCCCCTATTTTCAAGGGTTTATAGGGTTCTGGCTCCTTTTTCCAACTTTGAGGGATTCAATGACCACCTCAACTCTCCTCCTTTCACACACATTTCTAGAATACATGTTCCCACACTCTCTTTCAATTTATTGGCACAAACCAATCGATTTAGCAACTTTCTTTACTGTTGTCCTCTCCAAGCCACTAGCCAGAATGCACTTGCACTCGCCTAGTTCTTGATGAATTCACCATCTCCCTTGCAAACCAAGACACCACACAACATATGTACATTGTAAAAATATTCCCGTACTTGATTCCAAGTGGCCATGGTAGCCTTGCCACGGGAATTCAATTGGGGATCATTATTTCCAAAAACTGGCCTGAACCGGCTATGAGACCAAAAACTCTAAAAACTTGCAAAACAGAAAGCAATTGAACTAAATGGCTAATATAATGCTTCACACAATAATTAAGTGACACAAATGAAAGAATAAAAGCATTATACAGGTCCTTTCAATCCATTCTTGACTGGATGAAGGCACAAAAACAAAAATTCAATGAAATTTGCACTCTTCCAACTCACAAATTCCCCTTCCAAAACTCCAAATCTTACAATAGCTTTCCCACATGATCAATTAGAGTTTTTCTGACCTTATATACCTTTCTCCCACATTCTAGGACCCTTGGGTCGGGCTTAGAGCATCATTAATGCCCTTTTCCCACTTTTAGGATAAATTTCCAAGTCTACATGGACTAATTTGCCTAATTTCATCATTTAGGCTTCTCCAAACTTGAAGGCTCTAGACTACCCCAAGTTTTCCTTAACTCACACATTAGAAACACTATTGGGACTTTACATCATAGTCCTTATTCCCTTGGTGGTTGGCTAGAACCACCTACAAGCCAAAATTGCCAAGATCTTCCAAAAGACCTTTAAGGTGCTCCTGCACCAACAATTTTTCAAAATCACTCCTTGGTTCCTCAAATTATCATGGAAAAGTTCTTGTTTGAGCTAAGAACCACATATCCCATTGTCATTAGTTTCATTCCAAGGCATGTTTAACAATAAAAGACCCTACTTTTGTACACGATGATTGTAAGTATTATTTAAATGAAGCCTTCAATGACATATATTTTTCAATTATCTTGAATGGATACATTTTTTAGGAACTAATATTCATCTCATTAACATGGTATAGATAAAATTATCCACCATGCCGAAGAAAAAGACAAAGAGGAAACTAATAGATGAAGAGAATGAAACCTTGAAAGAAAAGGAGAGAGTTCGGGTGGCGGCATATCGTGAAAAGAAGAAATTGGAAATGATTGATGAAAACAACCCGATTGTAGAGGAACCTCAACCATCAAAAAGAGAACGGGAATTGGCAGCACAACAAGCACGAATGCGAAAGCATCATCGTAAGACAGATTCAGATACCGTAGTTGGAGACACACCCTCTACGACAAGTGAATATGAAGGGACACCATTAAGCACAAGCGAATATGGAGGGACACCATCTAGCACAAGTGAATATGGACATACACCATCTACTGCAAGTGAATATGGAGGGACACCATTTACTGCAAGTGAATATTGTTGGACACCATCCAACACATCTCAAGTTGAGAGTACATCATCACTGGAAATTGACGAAGAAGGTATGCCATCATTCCCATATGAACCTCAAGGTATGTCTTCTTCTCCACCCTCGATCGAAGGTATGCAATCTAGCCCACCTCAATTAAATATTGATGAAATTCCTAATGTTGAGATGTATGTGCCTAGGAGAACACCACCAAGAATTTTGCGTAGAAAGCCAAAGTATTTGATTAATATTGATGATGAGATTTTGCAGCACATGGAAGGTAAGATTTCAACACGCACTTGTAGAAGATATGCTGATAAGATTTGGGAATAATTCTTTGAAAGGCTAAATGAGACTGCAAGATGTCAACTATTTGTTGAAATGATGCGGGGTGTAAAGTATAGGAACATCATGAAGACTCTTGGGTTGAGAACATCGAATGCATCGAGTGAAGACACTATTGTGAAGAATCTAATGGATGCTTATGAGAGTGTGGGTAAGACCTCACACTCAAAGGATAGTAATGTCACCTGACGTGTCATTACATCGAATTTGGTAAGTTGTCAAACAAAGAGAGCTCGCCTAATTAAAAAGACTAGTGAAAAAATATGAATTAATAGAAAAACTTTATCAAGAGCCATTCAAAGGCGGCAAAGAATTGAGGGTAATGATACAAATGAATTATGGGAATTCTCGGGGAGACTGTCACGAAAAGATAAAGAAGTTGTCAAAGCCTTGAGAACACTAATTGAAGAGTATTGGAAGAATAACACAAGGCCATCTCCGAATCAAAGGGATTTGGTAAGAAGGAGAATTGGTAGTCAGAATCGTGAGCCACATCTAAAGCATTTTTTTGATATGACTCAAACCCAATTTTTTCAGAAATTTGAAAATGATTATCTTCAGATTAGTATTTCTCAAAGATTTTTTGAACTGCTTAAACCTTTTTATGTCAAGATAAATCACACATGCACTACTTGTTGTTATAGACTACATATTGAATTTTCTAACCATTACGATGTTTATCATTCTATATGTTTAGATTTGCATACTAACGATGTTTTGCAAGATTGTGGCATAGAAGCCCCACCAAAATCTTCAAGAGAGTTCTTATCAAAAAATTTATGTGAAATGGCCAGATATTCTATAGGACAACATGCTTGGATGGTTCATGAGAGCATTGCGGTGGCTTCCAGTGTATGCCAGTATGTCAACATATGGAAAGCACAGATGAGGTGGGACAAAAACTAGTAGAGTTCGGGAAGTATAAAATAGTGGCATATGCTACAAAAGACAGGTCTCAAGAAAAAAAGGTGTGATTTGGTTATTGAGAAGATTCCAGTGTACAAATTTATGACCACATTTCATGACAGTATACTGTCTGAGTATGCAATGCATACCCATAGAGCCCGATGGTTGGACACGCAGTTCAAGCTATGCAAGGACACCTTTCCAATTGGAAGCATAGTATCCATGGTTGACTTTGTAGAGAACTACACTCTACAACCACAACATGAGGTGTAGTCACAATGTTACAACTCTACACAAGTTTTGATAATTGTGCACATATCATTCATTCATGCATCTGATAGTACAAATGAGCAAAGGAAGGTATTGAGGGAGTACCACTTATACATTAGTGATGATCACACACATTCTCTAGAGTTCATGCAAGGTTGCTTCCAGATGTTCTACAGTGGTTTCGCTTAGAGAGGCATAGAATATGATCAACATATAATATGGTCTGATAACTATGCATCACAGTTCAAGAACTCGTGCATGTTCTACTGGTTGTGCAGGATGCATGTCATTATAGGTGTTCAACATATGCGGAAATTTTGTGAGGCTGGACATGGAAAGGGGGAGCATGATGGTGTAGGAGCATGCGTGAAAAGAGCATTAGCATGAGAAGAGTTAAATTATAAAGACAATGCAAAGTTGACAGATGCAAAATCAATCATCGAGTGGTGTAATGCTTTGATGGGTCCAGGTAATGAAGGTACGTCTTTAGTTCATAGATTTTTTTGGCTGATGGATGATACTAACATTGCACCATATGAAGACTATTGTACACTAATAGGATCGAGTGAGGTACACTCTTTCCTTAGCTCAAATACAGGTTCATGGAGTATCGATACACGAAAGATGGCATGCTTTTGTTCTTCATGTACAATGCAATACTGGAATGATTGTGAGTCAGGGGAGTGGGTTGACAAATGGTTCACAAGTTATCTTAGCCCACTTCACATGTATTGCCCTCTGACGGCATTGGAACTGACACATATAGAATCATCAGTCGACTTTGACCATATATCAGATCTAGTTCAACGAGGTGATATATCTACTTTCTTAGTTGTTGAAATTCCATACCATTAGATCTTACTTTGTACTGTATTCGTAATGTTGACAAATTTCAAGAGATTTTTTGCACATATCAATGCAGGGCATGTTTATGTAGTTATTGCAGATGAAGAAAATGAAGAGGGAATAGACTATTACTTGTGTTGTTGTGTTGAGACCAAAAAGAAATTGGAGGCCCCAGTTATAGATGGGGAAAACATCGAATATCCTATAGGCTCAGTTGTGGTTATTGGAACATGGCTTAGAAGGTACCCACATTCAAGTGTTAAACATTGGCTATTTCAGGACTTTGACATGCATCGTAAGATTCTTCATTACTTGGACCTTGTCGTGGCATCCAATGTTCATTTGAACAAGACGTTATGGAAGGTCTGTGAGTCTGACCATGAGGCAATACTTGACACAATAAAGAGTAGAGTAGACCCGGATGGTTCATTGGATTAATTTGTAAGTATATGCACATTGGTTCTTATTAATTTATACTTGTATGCACATTAATTTTTTTGATGCCAATGCTATCATCTTCTTTTACAGTGATTGGTGTCCCCTTGCAAAAAATGCAGATATATGAGCCATCCAAGAGAATGTCAACCAGAAAAGCAATGCAACATCCTTATTTTGATGCTTGCATGCAACATCTATAAGTGCCTTCCATCTAATTTTATTTCATTTCCATTTTGGATGCTCTTTCTTTTTCTCTTTTACTTTGCGTATTTGTAAGTAAACTACTAAGGGTTGATTGATCTTTAATTGCAAAAAATGCTGATTTAAGAGCCATCAAAGAAAATCTCAACCAAAAAAGCAATGCAACATACTTATTTTGATGATTTTGACAAATCTCAATTTTGATTGCAAGCCATTATAAGAGAGCATGTGAGGCTTAGCGAGGGAATATCAAGTTACTCATTTGAAGTTAACCTCATGATGAGCACCTATGATGTAGACATTTAAAGAGAATCTTGAATGTATGAGTGAAATTGTAAAAGATCTGAGAGAACGAAGTGCCAGAGGCATTGTAATAAGATTTAATTACATAATGAGATATACTCAAATATTGTAAGGTTGAAGTTCATGTTTGGTGTAGTAGCACCTTGTTCTGTAAATGCCTTAAGTAGGAAAATTTTCAAACTTTGAATTTTGAAATGTAAACAATGTGAAAAAGGTCATATAAAGGTCATGTAAACAATTTGTACACATTTTTCTGCAACTCGTGGGACCAATCAGACTATTCCAACATGTTGGAATAGGTATTTTTACACTAGGCATGGTCCTATTTCGCATCGAAACACGTAGAATCACTTTGAGCTATGTTCCATTGGATCGATCCCTTAAGGGTCCAAAGTGCAAAATGGCTGCAAACTTCAACATGCTAGTACTCAGATACCGTGACACTTGGAAAATTATCGTCTAATCCTACAAAAAGATGTTGGGCCCTTCTAGAAAAACCTCTCTCATTTTTGGCTATCTTGGAGTGGTTTTCTTGTGGCGGCGGATTTTCACTTGATGGAAAAAGTGTCAAATTCAAGCAGTGCAAAGTTGCAAAGTGGTGCAACTTTCGCTCTGCAACTCGTGTGACAAAGCGGATTGTTCCAACACGTCTGAATAGGTATGTTTACGCTAGGCATGGTCTTTTTTCTCACTGAAACACGTAGAATCGCTCCAAGCTATGTTCCACTGAATCGATCCCTTAAGGGTCCAAAGTGCAAAATGGCTGCAAACTTCAGCATGCTAGTACTTGGATATCATGACACTTAGAAACTTCTCGTCTAATCCTACAAAAATGCATTGGGCCCCTCTATAAAAACCTCTCTCAGTTCTGGCTATCTTGGAGTGGTTTTCTCGTGGTGGTGGATTTTCACTTGATGGAAAAAGTGTCAAATTCAAGCAGTGCAAAGTTGCAAAGTGGTGCAACTTTTGCTCTGCAACTCGTGTGATGAAGCGGATTGTTCCAACATGTCCGAATAGGTATGTTTACGCTAGACATGGTCTTTTTTCGCACTGAAACACGTAGAATCGTTCCGAGCTATGTTCCACTAGATCGATCCTTTAAGGGTCCAAAGTGCAAAATGGCTGCAAACTTTAGCATGCTAGTACTCGGATACCGTGACACTTAGAAACTTCTCGTCTAATCCTACAAAAATGTGTTGGGTCTCTATAAAAACCTCTCTTGGTTTTGGCTATCTTGGAGTGGTTTTCTCATGGTGGCAGATTTTCACTTGATGGAAAAAGTGTCAAATTCAAGCAGTGCAAAGTTGCAAAGTGGTGCAACTTTCGCTCTCCAACTCGTGTGACCAAGCAGACTGTTCCAACATGTTCGAATAGGTATTTTTATGCTAGGCATGGTCTTTTTTTGCACCAAAACATGTAGAATCACTCCGAGCTATGTTCCACCGGATCGATCCCTTAAAGGTCCAAAGTGCAAAATGGTTGCAAACTTCAGCATGCTAGTACTCGGATAAGGTGACAATTAGAAACTTCTTGTCTAATCTTGCAGAAAGGTGTTGGACCCCTCTAGAAAAACCTCTCTCGATTTTGGCTATCTTGGAGTGGTTTTCTTGTGGCGGCAGATTTTCACTTGATGGAAAACGTGTCAAATTCAAGTTGTGCAAAGTTGCAAAGTGGTGCAACTTTCGCTCTGCAACTCGTGTGACCAAGCGGAATTGTTCCAACATGTCCGAATAGGTATGTTTACACTAGGCATGGTCCTCTTTCACACCGAAACATGTGGAATCACTCTGAGCTATGTTCCATCGGATCGATCCCTTAAGGGTCCAAAGTGCAAAATAGCTGCAAACTTTAGCATGCTATTACTTGGATACCGTGACACTTAGAAAATTCTCATATGATCCTACAGAAAGGTGTTGGACCCCTCTAGAAAAATATCTCTTGATTTTGGCTATCTTGGAGTGGTTTTCTTGTGGTGGCAGATTTTCACTTGATGGAAAACGTGTCAAATTCAAGGTATGCAAAGTTGCAAAGTGGTGCAACTTTCGCTCTGCAAATCGTGTGACCAAGCGGACTATTCCAACACATCCAAATAGGTATTTTTATGCTAGGCATGGTCCTCTTTCACACCGAAACACATGGAATCACTCTGAGCTATGTTCCACCGGATTGATCCCTTAAGGGTCCAAAGTGTAAAATGGCTACAAACTTTAGCATGCTATTACTTAGATGCCATGATGCTTAGAAAATTTTCATCTGATCCTATAGGAATGCGTTGAGCCTTTCTACAAAAACCTCTCTCATTTTTGGCTATCTCGGAGTGGTTTTCTAGTGGTGGCAGATTTTCACTTGATGCAAAAAGCATCAAATGCAAGCAGTGCAAAGTTGCAGACTGGTGCAACTTTCGTTCTGCAACTTGTGTGACCAAGCGGACTATTCCAACACATCCAAATAGGTATTTTTACACTAGGCATGGTCCTCTTTTGCACTGAAACATGTGGAATCGCTCCGAGCTATGTTCCACTGGATCGATCCCTTAGGTTGGAGGAGTCTTAAGTTGCAAATTTATAAGTTGCTTAAAGCAACAAATTTGAAATGATATTGAATGGCCCACTTAGCACTCATTGCATCTAAGTGATGCTCATAGAGGTGAGGCACTAGGCCTTCCTGCGAGGTCACCCATTCCAGTATACTCTAGCTCAAGCGCTTAACCACAAAGTTTTTTCCCTAAGAAGGCACAGTGGAAAAGGAAGAATCTAGTGTACTTTTGATGAGTGGAAAGGAATTCCTAAGAGACATGAAGGAGGAAGAAGGAGTTTTTTATGCAATCATGTTGAAGGCAAAGGAAGAGGAGTCACCTATTCGGCTACCTATGACAGCAGAGGTGAAGCAACTATTGGATCAGTTCAGGGATATCATTTGTGAAGGCACACCAGCTACACTACCAGCTAAGAGGGCAATCAATCATCAAATTGACTTTGTACCAGGAGCAACATTTCCTAACAAGGCTGCATACAAAATGACACCGGAGTAGAACAAGGAGATAGCAAGGCAAGTTCAAGAACTATTGGACCAAGGGTTGATCAAGAAAAGCATAAGCCCATGTGATGTTCCAGTGGTGTTGGCACCTAAGAAGGGAGATAAGTGGAGAATGTGTACTGAGTCTAGGGCCATAAATAGGATAACCATTAGATATAGGTTTCCTATTCCTAGGATAGAAGACTTAATGGACTGTTTAGGGGGTGCTAAGTACTACTCCAAGATTGATTTGAAAAGTGGCTACTATCAGATTAGGATGAAAGAGGGAGATGAATGGAAGTCAGATTTTAAAACCATAGAGGGGTTATATGAGTGGTTAGTAATTCCATTCGGGCTTACAAATGCACCTAGCACTTTTATGAGGGTGATGAATGAGGTCTTGAAGGACTTTATAGGAGTCTTTGTGGTAGTCTACTTAGATGATATCCTCATCTTTAGCAAAACAAAAGAAGAACATATGAAGCACCTAGAACTTGTGTTGAAGAAACTTCAGGAGGAGAAGCTCACCATAAATCTTGATAAATAGGGTACTTGGTAACTTGTTGAGGTGTCTAACTAAGGAGTATGGACAAGGATGGGAACAATTCATTTCACAAGCAGAATTTTCCTACAATGATAGCACAAACAAGTCTGCTGGTAAGATCCCATTTGAAATTGTATATGGGTTACATCCAAGGGGTGTACTTGAGCTAAGAGACCTAAAAGGTTATGAAGGAATCAGTGGACATGCTGATGATTTTGCTCAGTCAATAAGAGAGGTTCATGAGCAGGTAAAGAAGACATTAATGGAGGCTAACTAGAAGTTGAAGGCTAAAAGAGATGAAGGGAAGAGAGATCTACAATTTGAAATAGGTGATTTGGTGATGGTATACTTGAACAAGGCAAGACTACATAAAGGAATACCAAGTAAGCTACAAATGAAAAGGATAGGGCCATGTAAAGTGTTGGCTAAGTATGGATCCAATGCATACAAGGTGGAGTTACCCAAGGAGATGTCCATTTCGCCTATCTTCAACGTGAAGGACTTGGTGAAGTATAAAGGACCAAAAATGAATGAGGAATAGTATAGTGCTAAGGTGAGTAAGGATGTGGATGAACTCAAGGTACCTGATCAGATCAGACCACAAGTGGACAAGATTCTAGACTCAAGGGTGAAGAAGAAGACTAGGCACAAGACTTACATGGAGCACCTAGTGAAGTGGATACATCAACCAGAGTCAGAGGCTACTTGGATAGTAGAAAGTGGCTTTAAGAAGCATGGAATTAGTGAGGAGCTCTTGACACTACAAGTTCCTTAACTTCTTTGTTGCAGGGGGGAGAATGGTGCAGGAGCACCTTAAGGTATTTTGGAGAGATCTTTGCAATATTGGCTTGTAGGTGGTTCTAGCCAACCACCAAGGGAAAAAGGACTATGATGTAAAGTCCCAAGAGTGTTTTTGATGAGTGAATTAGAAATAGGTTTGTTACGGGCTTGCGGTTTGGGTAAGTCTTGGACACTGTGAGCATTTTGAGTAATGTTGCCTTGGTTATTTGTCCTAAAAGTTGGAAAATGGAATTAATGATGCTCTAAGCCTGACCCAAGGGTCCTATCACATGGGAGAAAGATATATAAGGTCATAAAAACCCTAATACCTGGGTGGGAGGATTGTTTTCATGAATTGAGACTTGGAGAGTATTTTTGTGATTGGAAGAGAGCAAGTTTTCATTGAATTTTTGTGTTTGAGCCTTCATCCAGTCAATAATGGATTGAAAGGACTTATCTGATGCTTTGAGTCTTCCATTTGTGTCACTTACTTACCTTGTTTAGCATTAGATTAGTCATCTAGACTGACTAGTTATCTTTTTGCAAGATTTTGGTGCTCTTGGTCTCATTGTCAGTTCAGGCCAGTTTTGTGAATAATGAGTCCCACTTGACTTCCTGTGGCTTTCCTCTCATAGCCACTTGGAATCAAGTTGGGGACTATGTAAATAGTGTACATATAGGTTTTGGGGTCTTTTTTTGTAGGGAAGGTGATGAAATCATCAAGCACTAGGCGAGTGCAAGTGCATTCTGGCTAGTAGCTTGGAGAGGACAGCAGAAAGGAGAATTGCTAAATGGATTGGTTTGTGCCAATGAAGAGTATGGGAGTGTAGGAACATGTATCTCAGTCATGTGTGTGCTAGGAGGAGA
Source organism: Sequoiadendron giganteum (assembly GCA_007115665.2). Lineage (NCBI taxonomy): Eukaryota > Viridiplantae > Streptophyta > Pinopsida > Cupressales > Cupressaceae > Sequoiadendron > Sequoiadendron giganteum. The sequence goes on from CM021109.1 coordinate 483,796,790, forward strand.
GCTGAGGAGGTTGTTGAAGCCCTCAAAGAAGGAAAAAGAGCCAAAAACCCTAGGAACCCTTGAAAATAGGGGGTTTGAGGACAATCATATGTACAGACACTTGAAGGACCTAAGACCTAGTAAATATTGGAGCCTTGATGGTAAAAATAAATAATCTATAAAAAAATTTGGGGGTTGTTAAGACTGTTTGTGAGAAAAGTCAAGAAAACGGGTTCTAGGAGGCCAAATTGGGGCAGAAGGCTACAAGGCCTAAAATTGAGTTTTTCAAGAAAGCGATGGGTAAAAGGTGAAAGAATCAAAAAATATGGATCAGTGAGGAGAAAAATCAACAAAGGGACAACTAGGATACCCTTCCCTAGCCCTAGAGTGGTTAGGACACTTTGGGTCATTGTGGAGCCCAAGGAAGCTTAGTGGTGGATTGGGAGTGATGGAGAAGAATTTGAAATTGGTGGAGAGTCTTACGTGGTGAGAGGGGTTTAGGAGTGATCCCTAAGTAGGGTAGAGAGGAATACCCTAGGAATACCAGATAATAGGTCTTGGGAAGAGCAAGAGTGCTCTTGAGGGATAGGACTCCCCGTCACTTTAGCTCATCAATTGATAAGTAGGAGGTATTTTCTACAATGTGTCAAATTGTGATATTGCTATCAGGATTCCATTGAGTAGTCATTTGTAGTATTAGATATAACTCTAGCTTCTACAGTATTGCACATGATTGCAGATAGTTTCAAAGATCTAGATAACATCAATAGTTCACATTACTCAAGAAGGATGAACATCTTAAAGACATTTGCGGAAATCAGGACAAGTAACCTTCTTGTGGACTTAGGGTTGCAATATTTGATCTACAACATGCTCCACCATTTCTTCAGTAGGATCAAGAACACACATAATGAAGGTGTGTTTTTAGCCATGAAATATTATGGTTCAAACTATCCAGGAGAGTGATGTTTTATCTCGACCAACCATATCAATACCATGGTTTGTTTGGAAACAAGGATGGGTTCTCTCTTCATCGGCATATACATTATTCCTCGATGTGTTCACACCAGCGTTACAAGACTAGGACTCACCTCGGACTTGACAAGCCATTTTTTGACTTGGACTCGGGCTCAGAGCCTAAAATTGACAAATAGAAAAACCTAAGAAATTCAAAGATTTGTAAGGATTTAAAACTTGTTTCGTGCACCCTTTAATAAATAAACCTTAAAGACACAATAGCATCATCAAATAGAAATTACTATGATCCCATACACAAACATACATCAATCACATAAGTATAAGCACAAATTTTAGCTAAAGGAAATAACACATTTAGATATATAAATATTGTGATATTACTATCAGGATTCAATCATGTAGTTTTACAAGTCAAACTCATTGACCCATGATTCATCAGTAGTGGTTCACAAGAACCCATCTCTCATGATAATGAATGGTTCATAAGGAGGAAGATAAATCTTCATACTTCTATCTACAAGAAACCATATCGGAATTATAATGATGCAACAGAAGACCTGATGCCACGGAACACTCGAAAACTCCAAACGGGAACAACGTTGGAATCTATGAAGTAGCAATCAATTATTAAATGATGTATCACTGAAAATGAAGTGCAAAGATGCAAGAGGCACTCTCCCAACTGCCAAAATATCCATGTAATTTCCAAAACACCCATCGGGCCAAATCTGGATTAACAAAAAACTTGGGATAGATATAGAAAAAATTGCATGGACAACAACATAAAGCTCCTCAATACCTTTCCAACATCGGAAAGATAGCGAAAATCGAAGATTGTGGCAAAGAGTTATGAGCTCGAAAGCATAAAATGTACATCTGACTTCAAACAGCAATAAATGCACCTAAAAAAAAAAATACTAAGAAATAAACTACACCAAATGAAAATACTTGGAACCAGCTTTCTGGCGATATCTCGTTTGCCCAATTTCAATACCGTATGCCCAAGTTATGCCAAAAACAAAAAAACTGCTCTTTTAGGGCAAATTAGGGTTAGAAGGGGACAAACTACCGTACAGCCGATGATGTCATGCTGACATCAGCACTTCAGTGCAAAAAATTTGACAGGCCTTGGTCGCCATATGACCACAGGCAATGAAGAGAGGGGCTAGAGTGGGTCGGGCGCTAGGCACATAGTGCTTGGTCGTGCATATGACCTCGGCTGAGCAGTGGAGGGCCCGCAGGGGCTGAAGGAGCCGGCGGCCGGTTGGGGGAGCCACCGGTGGCGGCGGCGGGCCGGTGGCCGCCTAGTGGCGGAGCCTATTTGCACTATGAGCACCAGCTCGAATCCCAAGAAACTCATTTTTTTGCATTTTTTTCGATTTGCGCATCTCGAACACATGCTGGGGAGGCCGTATGACTTCCTTGGCAAAAAAAATTTGCCCTCCGAACCAACTTCGCCAAAATCGATGAAATGAAAGGCAATCTTAGGGTTTTGGGGAAGCTACAAACGCAATGGTGACCTCCGTTTCGGCTCAAAATGCTTCAAAAAAATGGCTACCTCTAGAGCTTCCAAAAAATCACCAAAACTGAAACCCTCACAGATTTGGCAAATGATGACCAAAATCTGCAAAATGAAAGTCAAACCTGACTTTTTCCAGCACTTTGAATCCAATGGTGAAGCCTGATCTGATCCAAGACACTGCATAGATGAGCTCAAGGCATGAAATTCTTGAGGAACCCTGAACGAACTCTGCAATGAATTTCTCCAAAATTTGAGAAGGGGTTGCATGTCAAGGCTCTGATACCATGTTAGAAACCCTAGATCAGACATGCAAACCTAAACACCTTCCACATAAGAGAAAACATAAAAAAGCAGAGCTTTGCATGCGAATGTGCAAAATGATATATTCAGGAATTTAATATTACAATGAGATGATTTGCTTTATAAAAGCAAAGTATGCAACCCTAAAGTTGACCTAAAAGGAAACCCTAGTGTGCACAATTAATAATTAATCAATTATTAATGTGCCTAAGTTTAGCTTAAGAAACTAGAGGAATAAGTGACTTAATTAATTAACCAGTATGATATAATTAATTAAGAAAATCCTTTTGACCTTGAGGGTGTATCTACTCCATCTCAAGGATCATGCATTGAGGATGACATAGATCAATGCTAGGGCTAACCAATTAATAATTATACACGTGAATAAGTCAAACATGCACATGTCAATAAGGGAGCTACAAGTACTCATAAACACGTAAGCCTCAAAAAGTATACACACAAATACATAGTATACACAAATTAAAACAAAGTATATGCACGAATACAAGGTATATGCATGAAAACATGTAAGCCACAAAGTATACACTCGAATGCACGTAAGTCACAAAGTATACACGTAAGTTGTAAAGTATACACTTGAATATACGTAACTCATATCTATTGAACCATTAATTTAGAATGCAAATATGGATAGGCATTCAAAAAAGATATTTGTATTAACCAAATAGCCATGTAGGCATACATAAATATATGTTGATATAAGTATGAAATATATGTACAAAATAGCCATATAGGCTTACGAGAATGCCATCTAGGCATACAATGTCAAATATGTCCAATAAAAAATATGTACAAAACTGCCATGTAGGCATACAATAAAGAACTCTGGAATCAAAAGTCATTGCTCTCCATGCCTAGGAAATAAAACATTTCCCTTTCCTTTTTGCTCGAATGGCGATAGGTCTGTCACTCATTTTTGTTGTGCTCGTGGAGTGCTCCTACTACTCCTCCTAGGGTTTAGTTCATGGTGAAGTTTTAACAGTTACAATAAGAAGTAAAGACATGAATATATAGAAATTACATTATAAAAAATGATATATTTGACAAAATAATCACTTACAGCCATCTCACGATCTCTCTCCATGAGGGAAATATCCTCATGCCCATGCTCAGGCGTGCTCAAGCCCTGTATAAACCATACAAATAGACAAAAACTATGTGAATCAATAATGGTTTGATTTCTCACTAACTAACATCTATAACAACAAATGTAAATTAAAATTTACTAATTTGCCTCATACCTCTTCTATCAAAGCCATCGAGGATTGTATAGCAGATGTCACACCAATATCCATTGCCCTCATCACATTCAGAGGTGTATCGTCTCACAACAACTAAAAATAAAACAACAAATTAACGTAATCAACGATGTGCATGTATAAACTACACAAATCTATTAAGTACTTGATTCATTAGTTAAACTCTTTATTCTATTACCTATGTGAAAGTTTGAGTAAATCCATCACCACTGGGAAGTGTTCCATCAAAACCTCCAATATTAGTCTGTTCAACATCCAAAATTGCATATTAAATTACCATTCTTAAAACACTACCATTAATATGCAATAAACTTATAATTGTTTACTAGTTACATACCCTAGCGATAGATGTATTGCAAAAATAGGTTGGTGGGGTGCTGGTGTATCCAGTCTCAACACTGTGACCCTACAATTTTATTAAAATCATAAAACATTTTTAGTTAATCTTGCATTTCAAAATCGAAATTTAATAAATTAAATTCAATGAACACATGCACTAACTTTTACCTGACTATCAATGCCATATGCCTCATGCAAAATGTCAGTTGCCCTCTCCATCTCCATAGTTTCAGATGGATCCTGCGTACCAGTTTCCTAAGGGTCAATGGGGTCATGTGAACACGTATCCCCACAATATTGACACACATGTGTTCGAAGACCACCACTAGAAGACTCCCCTGGATGGCACTGTAGAATAGGGCTAGTATGATGGATGACACTCTAGGTCAAAGTGTTGATTTCCTGCAATGTCTCTATGTCAGCACTTTCCTTCACGACGAAAGGCATAACAATGTGCTGATGAGGTGGCCTAGTGAGAGCTCATCTACCTTGCCACATAGGATCCGGTTGTGCACTAGGTCTATCCTAAGCTGACCCCCCACCTCTCCCCTAGAAACCCCTCATATCAAAATAATTTGGGATTTTGTTCAATATGAACTCACTGTATAGTTTCCTAAGGAAATACTGCGAGACCTCGCAATTGTTGCATGGTGGGTAATCGAAGACCATGTACCACCTATCATAAAACCGCTCCTTCATTTGTTGGTGGTGGCACCAATGGATAGGAAACCTCTTCGCATTGAGGGTAAGATTTTGATTTGTGTGTGGGTCGGTGAATAATGAGCACAAATCACCTTTTGTTATTTTTAAATCTTTCACATCCTTGTATGATAGTTTATTTGCATAATACTCCCTAGCCGCCTACCTCCTATCTTCCCATCCAGTTATTTGTTTGCTAATTGAATCTATGTTTGTTAACATATCTTTCAATAAATTTGTTAGGGTCATTCTTTCTATGGTTGAACCATTTGGATCACTCAACCTATTGATCAAATCCTCAATTTGTTTTTTATTGTTCTCAATTTCACTCATTAAATTTTGTTGAGTGCCAGGAGGGGGTTGAGTGATTGGTGGAGGAGGTTGATGTTGTGGTTGATTTTGATCTTGAGGATTTGGTTGGTCCTCCTATTCAGGATTTTGAGGGTTTGCAGGTTGATTTGCATCTCCTAAAAATTCAAACAAATAGATATCAAATTCAACCTAAAACTAACAAATTCAAAAAAAAAAGCATAGAATCCTTACCTCTTACAGCTCCTCCTCGTCGTGGCACCATCGTTGCGAAGAAATTCAGATTCTTGGCAAAGAAATTCTTCTCCTAGAATATGAGCACGATATTTTGGGGTTTTTGGCAACGGGTGCAGCAAAAAAACCAGTCGAAATGCAAATGAGAGATTTGCATTTGTTTTTTTGCTTTTAATAGTCGATAACACGAGCACGTTATAACGCGCTTGCATTATGGATTTGTACTTGTAGCCATCGGGACCTTGCCTAGGTTTAACGAAAGACATAACACGAGCACGTTATAACGCGCTCACGTTAAATTTTCAACTTTTTTTTTTAGGGTGTCCATGGAATTGCTACCCATTTCCATGCACCCACCCCGCGGGCCAATCTTCTTTGTGTTTGGGCGATGTTACCGCCCCACCGCGACGGTCATCTTCTGGTGGCGTGGTTGCACGGTGAGTGGCGGAGTAAAGGCTTACTGCCTTACCGCGAAGGTCTCTCTCCGGTGACGCGGTAGTGCGGTTGGCAGTGTAGAGGTGGCGAGCTGGCAGAGGAAGGTCTACCACTATACCATGGGTGATGTTTGTTGTAGCCGCGGTGACTACGGTAGTAGCTAGTGGTTGAAAGGCAGTGGTCTGCTGACAGTTACTGCCTTACCATGGATGGTGCTCAGGGAAGCCGCGGTGGTTGCGGTGGATGGCTGGTGGTTAGTGAATGCGGTTATCACTTTACCATGGGTGGTGAGGAGACTCACTGCGGTGGCCACGGTAAGATCGGTTTGCCTGGTAGTCACCGCCCTATCGCGGGGTGGCCTAGCAGCCCTCGTGGTAGCACGATTGACCGTTAGCGGTCTGTGTTGGTGGTTACCGCCACACCACAAGAAGGCTTTGGAGGGTCAGCGGTAGCATGGTGGAGATGGCGGTCAACACAGGCTTACCGCCATACCACGAGGCAAGTCCATCAAGGCAACGGTAGCATGGTAGAAGGCAGGTTGAGCTCGGGCAAGCTCACTGCATTACCACGGCCTAGTCCTTTGGACTCGGCGGTGACACGGTAGAAGGCCAAGAGGACTCAAAGCTCGGTTGATTGAGCTTAATCGAGCTAGATTGATAGTCAACAATGATAGATGAATGAGATGGTGACACGTGGCAGATTTTTAAGATCTAATTGGCCAGAAGTTTTATTTCTTGATTATGATAGAGCTGCATTATTAAAGCAAGGTTGACGGACATGTCTGAGACCAATTTATTGTTGCATGGCTCGATGCATGCTAAATAAGTGGTGCACATTATCATAAACGAAAAGCTTGCAGGTGGATAATTTATTATCCTAATGACCGTTGAAGGCTAGAGAAAGGCTGAATAGGTAAGCACATGGTGTAAGATTATAAGTAATCTTGTGTGCAGCTCAAAAAAAAATATGAGCGAAGAGAGAGAGGCTGAGAGTGTTTGAGCGATATTTTACCATGAACACTTAGACTCTCAGATCTGCAAGGATGTGAACCTATGGAGGCCAAGAGGCTGGGCTGGCCATGAGGCTGGCTGTGATAGTCATTTGTGAGGAGCTAAAGGGAATCTACATAGTATGTCATGAGGACATTGTAACTATGTGAAGATTCTATTTTGTGTTGCCTGCCTTCTCCAGACGGACAAGATGTTTTCTCTTGAAGAACATTGCTCTGATATCTGTATTGTAATTTCTTTGTTACCGAATAATATAAGTCAACTGAGTGTTTTGGAGGGTGGGGTTTTTTACCCGAAAGGGTTTTCCCCATGTAAATCTTTGTGTCCTCATGTTTGTCTTTCTTGTTGTATGATTCTGTATCTTGAATATATGCTTGTGTTGAATTTGTTATAAGTTTTGCATTTACTTCTCTCAGAGGATCAATGGGGGATTTACTGTGCCTATTTTTGCTTTATGGTATAGTTGTTTGTGTTTTTGTTGTGATTTGAAGAAATGAAAATCACTAAGGCACTACTATCTTAGATGTTGATCTATGATGATAGAACCGACTCCCTATCCCCAACACTTATTTTCTTCTATAGGACCTTCAAGAGGAGCCTAATCAAGTTTCTCTTTAGCCCCATATTGTTGTGTTATAGTTGGCTATTTGGCTGGACCTACATATACAATTGAAGCATGAGGTAGAGATGGTTGTGTTGCACATTATGAAGAAGTACTTGAGGATAATTTTATGTATTAGGTTCCATAGTAGTATTCTCTTATACTTTAACACCTTGAGCTTGATTTTTAATTTCTTCCTCACTATATAAGCATGCAATATTTTGATGCTTCCTATCCTTCTTCAATATTTAATGCTTGAGTGGCCAAAGATAGAGGTGATTACTCATTTCTTTTGGCTGAAGGATTCTTGGTATATACTTGAATCGTTAGTTTTTTTCTTCTTGGTTTTGTCACCTCTTGTTGACGTTGGTTGCTTTAACCATTCCATTATTATATTAATCACTTTTTAGGTTTTTTTTCTAAATGGAGGTGTCCATCGTAATTGACCAATCCATTTTGAGTATTTTTAAGGAAAATAATTTATCTTGTTCATATGAAGGATCAAGCTCACATTGTCATCATTTGAAAAATTAGCTGCAAGTAGTTGTTAATGAGCCTATTTAAGATTTTGATTAGATGATACTCTTATAATTTTTTGATTGTTAACATAAATAGGGTAATAAACTAACTTTAGATGGAACTTGTGCACATGACCATAAACATATGGACAAATCATTCTAGATATTTTATTTCTATTTACATGTTCATTTTATCGTCTTGTAAATGCTTTGACATGCATGCTTGATTGGTAGTTTAATTGTAATTCAAAGTTGGAGAAAATTGTAACCTGGTGAATACTACATCCCTAACACTTTCTCATTCTGAACTCATAATCACCTTGATGCTTTATCCATAGTTTAATAATCCAAAATTTTTATATATTCTAAAATCTTATCTTAAATATATGATATGTGTAGGGGCTTAACATACAAAAATTGGAGTAGAGGTCCATCCTAATTTAGTTTCTAGAGCAGAGGAGGTTGAAGCACACATAGTTGATTTTAGGAAGGAGTCCCAAGCACAAACAATTGACGTTATAGAGGAGGCCCATACACACTTTGATGTTGGATATGGATTAGGATCACTTCCTTCTACCGATATTCCTACTATGAATCTAATTAAAGGGGTGAAGATAAGTTTATTACAAAAATATAGATCATTTACTTGAAATGGATATAGAGAAATTGAAATTTTATGTTTAACAACCTATTCAAACTACTAAGAGGGAATTGATAAGAACTTCAAAGGAAATAATTGAGGCTTATTTTAAAAATCATGATACACTTGGTCAGGCCCAATTTTTATCAACATTTCTTCTTCGTGATGACCTAAAAGAGCCATTACAATTGATAGGTGTAGATTTCACAAAAAAAAAGGAAAAGACACCTAGAAAAAGATATTGTTGAAAATGTTAAAAAAGGTTTGGGTTCCATTGGGAAATAATCTCGATCACCAGATAAGAGAATTTCAAGAAGAGTGATGTTGACATCTATTGTAAGTGCAAAAATATCAAGAAAGCATCAAATCTCTTCACTTTCAAGTGAAATTGGATAAAGTAGAAAGACACTAACAAAATATGTGAAAAGGAGAAATGTTTTGGATGATACTATTGTAGAAGGAAAATGGGCATTGATGTGTAGGGATCCTCATTCTGAAAAGATTGAAGATGGTGTTGGGAACTTGATCTCAATATTTTGGCATGACCATACTAGTCCCTCATCAAATAAAAGAGATGTTTTAAAACACAAGATCGGGCCAAATAATTTTGAACTGCATAAAAAACATTGGTTAGACATAACACATGAAATGTATGTGATGTTTTGTGATGCAAATACTCATATTGGAAAAATAATGTTTCAAATGTTAAGGCCACATTATGCGAAGGAAAACAAGGTTTTTGAAAATTGTTACAGTTGTTGTTATCATATTAAATTTGATCTTTACTATCAAGTTTTTTGAAAGATCAGAGAAGAAAGTGATGGTTCTCAAAATACACCTCCTAAATGGGTAAGTCAATTCATAAAATCCATCTTATGTGATAAATTTGTTGATGATGTAGTTGGTCCAATGAAATGCATAAAAGGACTTTGTGAAACATGTAGAAATCTAGCTAAAATTCTTTTGAGAAATGAAGATACTAACATGTCGAAGATGGTAAATTGAAAGAGTTACAAGTACATAAAGTTTGAAACAAAAATTGGGAAAAATGTACAAGGTTAGATTATATAGAAGAGGAGGTGCCTATTGGAACATTTATGGATTTTTTTTGTAAATTGATGTACAACCATACATACATCATTTATTTTATACTAAGTGGAAAGAAAAAAAAAAAAGTTGTTAAGAGATACTTTCCCACTTGGAATAATTTTATCAGTAGTTGACTTTGTAGAAAATTACTCTTTTACCCATCAAAAGGAGATTCAAACACAATATTACTATTCAGAGTAGGCCACTATTATGGTGCATGTGTGTTATCAACATGCACAATTGGATTTGGATGGTGTTGAAAGTACATATAAAAAATAATTCATTAAGAAAGAATCGCTTTTATATTAGTGATGATAAAGATCATGACACATTTTTCGTACAACATTTCTTTAAGACATTTTTTGAAAATTTGGCAAGAAGAGGTGTGAAGATTGAAAAGCATTTTGTATGGTTTGATGGTTGTGCATCACAATTCAAATCATCAAGACCATTTTATGCACTATGTAGATATCATTGACATTATAATATACCACATGTTTGGAGTTTCTTTGTGAGTGGGAATGGAAAGGGTGAACACAATTGCACATGAGCTTGCATCAAACACACTCTAAGAAAACATCAAATGAGTTATGAGGGAGATCATATAAATGGTGCACATGATGTTGTTGAATAGTATAAGAAACACTTTCCTTGTTCAATGTTGGCACATCTTCAGGGACGAACCCATATCCAAATAGAATGTTTTGGGAGATATCAGGATGTTTAAATTTATTGTTGAAAAAAAAATCACTTTAAAAAAAAAATTAAGTTTAAGAACTCATATATGTATTTTATTTTGAATTATATATATAATTTTTGTAGGTATGGATAGAAGAATAATGCATGGATGCAAGAGGGTAGAGAAAACAAGATCTTTGCATTGTGTGATGAGTACAATTAGTCACAAATGGACATTGTGCACTAGAGATTATTTTTGTTATGACTATATTTTGGGAGATTATGATGATTGTAACAACCACCAACATGGATATGTCGGTGGGTTCCACTTTTTGTTACCGACACATATAATGAAGATGAAGATGAAAGATTTGATGACATTCCTCTGATCTCAATTGATTATGATCACATTTCAAGATTCATTAAAAAAGGCACGTGCATATATTATATATATACATATATTTGAATGCACAAAGTTTATAACTTTCTTGATTTATAAATTATAATATTTGTTAATTTAGACAAAAAAAATAATTGTAATTTGTTTATTAATTTTTTTCTACAATTAAATATTGGTTCTAATTATTTTAAATGAAAATTGTATACATGCACATACAAGAGATGCTTTTTTGGTCATAACAGAGGCTAGAAACATAGAAGGTGTTAGTTATTATTTATTACATTGCACAAAGGAGAGCATGAAGTTAACAAAACTAGAAACAAGCGATGGAATGTTGTTTCCCACAGGTTCATATGTAGTCCAAGGAACATATCTCAAACAAGTCAAAATTGTTCAAAATAGGATTCATTTTATCGATTACCATCTTGAAAACATAGTGTAACAATATAGCTACCTAGTAATTTCTACTGGCTTATCTCTTCATATTCCATGTGCATATGGACATCATAAGTGGAGACTAGATAGAGATGATCATCAAAGAATATTACAATTTATTGAAGAGCGTGTTGAACCAATTGATGTGGTACATGAATGAGTGAGCTATCCAAGAATGAATATTTTGCTTAGTTGAACACCAATAGTTATATTATCTTGGTCATGTAATCAAATATTTTCAAAGTTAATTTACATTTAAGCAATTAAGAACAAAAAGTGTGCTCCTTAGAGATATAGCTTTTGGATTTGATATATGATTTTTCTTGTTTCATTCAAACACATGCTCAAATGTTATTAAAGTTGAAATATATTTTATTTTAGTTAATGTATCTTTCTACCTATTGTACCTATCACATTAACATTACATCATATGTCATGTATGACAAATTATATCTTATGTCCATATGTGTCATGATCTAGTCATAATACATTCATAGAGATATACATTAGATGATGTTATGTTATATCAATTGATTATTATCTTTTATATTAGAATGATCAAGTGGTATCTAGCTTCACAATGGTTATGGATGCATCTTTTTTTCTTTATCCATGTACATCCCATGACACGTGATTTTATAAAGAACTTATAATGATATATATTATAATTGATTATAATGATTCCATAACTTATAATGATGTTATATTATACATCTAATGATTTCATAAAGTTTAACTAGTACATCTAGCAAGTTCACATCTTGTTTTCTAAATTATATTTAAATTTAACATGAGTTTAGTTTTTTTTGTTAGATGTATCTATATTTTTATATACTAGTCCTAGTTCACATGTATGATGATACTTATGGATTTAAAGCCATGATCTCATGATTTATTTTTCAATCCTTATTCATCTAAGTCTACTTTAATATGACCTTGAGAGGACTCATAATTCACATGATTCAATGTACTTACATGGACTTAAATCCATGATCTCATGATCTATTTTTCATCCTAATTCATCTAAGTCTAGACTAATATGGCCGAGAGGTTCACCATAATTCACAACATGGTTTTAATATATATCTTTAAACAATATTAATTTACCTCTCATTCCTTAAAATTAATTGCCAAAAGTAATTATAATATCTTTAAACAACATAAATTACCATCATTTACTCAGTTAATTTAACTCTCACATGCCTTAAAAATTAACATCTTTAAACAACCCAAGGATTTTGATATCATGAACATCAATCATAAAGAATTCAAAAGTAAGATATATCACTTTCATATTTTTTATGTACATGCCAGGTCTTTTTATTATAAACATATTATCATGAAAAAATTCTTAGAGAAGTGAAAATTGGTTCTAAATTACTCCACATTTAGTAACATATTTGATTAAAATTGAATCAAAATCTAAGAGACTATGGGATTTGGTGTTGAAAAGGTCAAATATGGATAAGGGAACTCACAATGACTAATGAAAAGATCTAATCCAAATTGGTTATAAATTACTCTACATAAATAGCAACATATTTGAAATTGATTCTATTGACCACAAGGAACTTACAAATTAAATGAAAATTTACACACTTCATGTAGAATTTTAGAAGCCCAACCTCACAAACCCCAAGAATCACCTACATTCAAATACCTATCACATACAAAAGATATTCAGAACCAAAGAAGATGTTACGTGAACCTCAAACCGTAAAAATGAATTAAGAGAATCAAATTATTACAATGAGATCAATCCTTATGAAGGAGATCAATAAACCATAAAGTGTAACCTAAAATTAGGAAACCCTAGTGTGCACACTTAATAACAAATAATTATTAATGTGCCTAATTTTAGCTTAAGTAACTAAAGTGATAAGTAACTTAACTAACTAACCAATATGATTAAATTAGTTAAGTTAAATAACTTATTACTCTAACACCCCCCCCCCCCTTAAGATGAACTTAAGGAGTAGCTAAAACACTATAAAAAGATGCATGAAAGCAAAGATGGGTCCCGACAACAAAGGTTTGATCAGGTATACATTCACAAATGCAAGAATGAGGTAGAGAAGAAAAACCCAGTGGGACAAACCCCCCCTACAATGAGATGGCATGCTGCAAAGAAGCACTAGAAGAACACTGTGAAGTAACACTGGAACATGAATCTGACAAGCAAGGAAAGATACTTCTGTTTACTATTGAGACCAGATGAGAGTCACTGATTGACTCAAGGAATCATGATAAAGCAATAGCAGACCCGATGCCATTAACACTCGAAAACACCAAACTGGCACAACCCTGGAATATATGAAGCAACACTCTAATTATTGAATGATGTGATACTGAAATGAAGTGCAAAGATGCAAGTTGCACCCTCCCAACTGCCAAAATATCCAAGTAATCTCCAAAACATCCATCGTTCCAAATCTGGAATAACGATAAACCTGGGATAGATACAAAAAAAAGTGCATGGATATCAATGTAGAGCTCCTCAATACCTTTCCAACGCCTCAAAGATAGCGAAAATTTGAGATTGTGGCAAAAAGTTATGAGCTCAAAAGCCATAAATGAACATTTGACTTCAAATAGAAATAAATATAGCTAAATAGAAAAATACATAAAAATAAACTACACCACAGAATAGTGCTCGGAACCATCTTTCTGGCGATATCTCGTTTGCCCGATTTTGATACCATATGCCCAAGTTATGCCAAAAAGAAAAAAAAATGCTCCTTGAAGGAAAATTAGGACAAGCAGGGGGCAAAGAGGGTTGTAGGACTGTTGACGTCATCGACTTATGAGCTTAAATTTTACGGCCATGTAGTCGTCGCCACAGAAAAATGCCCCCTGTCGGGAAAAAAATTTGATTGCCAGAGATTCTCTTTGGAACAAAATATTTTGTTTGTGGCCGATAGGTCTAGCCATTGGGAATTGGAGTTCGGTTGGAGGATGGTGGGTCGCCGGAGCAGGAGCCATTACCGGGGAGAAGAGGCTATCAAACAATAGGGAGAGGCCACCAGACAGTACGGAGGCCGCCGTCGATGGTGAGAAAACTAGCAAGCGACAGGTATAAGGGGGTCATAGGCTTTCCATGTAGGTACCTACGGGTACTTGTATTTAATGCCCCTTTAAAACAAAAAATACGCCCCCCCTGCTTAGCTTTTTTTAATTTTTTTTAAAAAATATTTTAAATATTTTTAATTTTCTGAAAAAATTAAAAATCAGAAAATAAATTTTTTTTTCCAGGCCTATAAAATTTTTCTCGATCCATGTGTAGATAGTCGTACGGGTTATATGAGTAATTTTGTTTTGCCTCAAAGACCGACTTCTCCAAAATCGATGAAACGACAAGCGTTTCTAGGGTTTTTGGGTGCTCTAAGCGCGATGGTGATGTTCGTTTGGCCCAAAATTTGGCTACCCTAAGATCTTACAAAAAAGATGTTTGTGGAAACCCTTGCACTTGAAACTCACTAAAAGGAAATATCTTCCAAATGACGAGCATGTAGCTACAGGTCTGGTGCTCTGATACCATGAAGAAGTTGAGAAACTCAAACTCATAAGCCCCAAGAATCACCTGCATGCAATAATCTATTACAGAGAAGAGATATTCAGAACCAAAGAAGATGTTTTGTAAACCTCAAACAGTAAAAATGCATTAAGAGAATCAAATTATTACAATGAGATCAATCCTTATGAAGGAGATCAAGAAACCCTACAGTGTAACCTAAAATTAGGAAACCCTAGTGTGCACACTTAATAATAAATAATTATTAATGTGCCTAAGTTTAGCTTAAGTAACTAAAGTGATAAGTGACTTAATTAATTAACCAATATGATTAAATTAATTAAGTTAAATAACTTATTACTCTAACACTTCAGGGCAAGAAAAACTTATCTTTTTGATAGGCCTTCAAGGTAAGAGATTATTTTCTCACTTTCAGTTAATTGATCCAAGTATGATTGCATAAGTTGGCCTTCTATACTCTATGTAAATAAAAATTATATATATATATATATATATATATATATATATATATGTGTATAATCTCTCCTTTTTGCTTCTACCTATGAATTTTCTTCAAATTTTATTATTATCCAATTACTATGTCATGGAAGCCTTAATATGATAATGTAAAAATCTACAATTTATAAATGTGATTGAAATCATTCATAATTGTGCCCTTTTATTTTCACTAAAAGTTATCAATTTTGAATGATCTAAGCTCTATGCATATTTTTAATGCTAGACTTAAAATCTCTTGTTTGTTGTTTCCCTTATAGTTTAGTATTTTTTACTTTTTTTAAACTCCCTTTTTTTCCTTTCGAAGTGAGATAAATAATTCACTAAGTATTATAAGAAGAGTTAGTTTCGTAACCTAAATATTACCTTGTAGATAATTTCCCATTTCTACGATATTTCCAATGTTGATACAAAGACTTATAAAAATGTGAATTTAAATATCAGCAAAGGGCACTTTGTTACTTTGTGTCATCCCAAATTCATAGGTTAACGCATAAAGACAAATAAAAGAGAAATAAAAATAAAATAATTCATGAAATGAAAGGAATATTTATGGCCAATTCTATTAAAATGTGTTGTTAAATGTGTTTTGTGTCATCCATGTAATTGAGATTGAAACACAAAAACGGGTTACACCCTAAATTGAATGTACTGAATCTAGGGTGTATTTTGTTTTGTTGTTTCTATATGTTTCATTGGGATACAAATCAACAAGGTGTATAGAATGACTATCAACCTCAATGATGAGCCAACCAGACCCGAATTTGTATCCTTTTGAGGAATGGGAATGATTTAGAAATGATTGTGATTGATTACCCTAATTAAACTATATGACCTAATGTAATAAATGCAATTATCCAACAACTAATAAACAAAAATATTCAAGTTCTGATAGATCTTGAAGGTGTAGATGACTGTGTACCTGCCCAAAAAAATTGGTTTTGTTGTGCATACAAGGACTCAATCGCCCTTGGGTGAATGGGTCTTTGTAGGGGTGTCCTGCTCAACTTTCAGGGTCCTCTAATGTCGGATTTCAACTTCTATTTTATGCCTATCCCACAATCCAGATGTAATAAATAAATCCTATAGGCAAGGTTTTGTGTCTTGACAAGTTTGGTGACAATAAATGCAATAATGCAAAATGGATCTTCAAGCTCTCATCAATCCAGTTCAAACCTACAACTTGCACATTCACAAAGAGGGGCAATGTTGTGTCATATAGGGGCTTGCCTCAATCAAACCTCATGTTAGTGTTTCCACTTCCACAATGGCAATGTTAATGATAAAAACCTTGAATAGAAAGGAAGGAAACCATGAATGAACAAAATATTACAACTCACCACCCTTCAATGGCTTCCTTAAAGGACTAGAGAAATACAAATCTCTTCAAGGATCTTGGATCTTTCTTGCTTGATTTTCTTGAATGCTTGAATGCTTGGAGACTTAGAACAATGGTAGCCTTCACATAGCATGAAAATGAACACACATAAAATTTGGCATGATGTTGGATCTTGAATTGTTGTAATAATGCTCTGATATGCTACTCTTGAATGATCTTGACAATAATATTTTCTATTGAATTTCTAGAAGGTGTGTATTAATGCTCCTTAGATTTCAAATGGTAAAATGACTAATTATTTATAAGTGTTTATCTAATTCCCCAAAAATTAGATTCCAAAAGCAGACACTTCATATTTGAATTTTGGATATTAAAATATCGCCAATAACATATTTAAATTTAGGCCCTAGCTAAGGAGGGGAACCCATTCGCCCTTAGGAGACTGGGTCCTAGCCCAAATTTCTAGGACACACTTGATCCAAGGAAATTTAATGATTGCATGCATTTATTTAATATTGGTTCCCCTTTTGGAAAACGGTAAAAATAAGGCTTTGGAATGCATAATTTGGTAAATTATAATATTAATTAAATCCCATACATTAGGGGACCAAAAACATAATGTAAAAGTGTAAGTGTATACACTTTTTTACAGTACATTTAGCACTCACTTTAGTGAGAGTATGAAATTATGCTTAGACTCACATTAAATTAGAGAAATATATGTCAAGAGAGGTTCAATTGTCCAAATGTTAGGGAGATGAGATAACTAAGGATCAAGGAGGGTGATCAAGCCCCTAGGATCTAAGATCCCATGAAAAACCAACATAAGCACAAGGGAAAACACATGTATGATATGATATGCAACAAGACAAGATACACAAACATACAATGTCAAAATTAATGAAAAAAGGAAAAGAGATAGACTAGCAAGTTGTATTATTCTATACATCCATGAAATACATTAATCACAAGGGCTAGTGAATTCCGAGATTTACTAGGTGAGCCCCCAAGACAAGGTAAAATGTGAGACACACACTAGGTCTACAAGGTGTGCCCATGACAAAGTGGCATAATGGGAAGGATGAACTAGGTCTACAGGTGTGTACCCATTTGTCAAACCATACCAAGAATTATACTCCCTAATAACCTTGATAAGGTGCCACAAAAATTATCAAAATTCTATGCCAATGCTTACACTAGGTTTAGCCTATGAACAAAGTTAAGCCAAAAATTTCCAACTGCTTACACTAGGTTCAACCTGTGAACAAAGTGAAGCAAACTATCAAAATGCTTACACTAGGTTCATATTGTGAACAACGTAAAGCAAAAATTTCAAAATGTCAAATGTCAAACATAGGTCATTAAGTTCAACCTGTAAACAAAGTGAAGCAAAAATAATGCTAATGTATGCCTCCACTTTAAAGAAATTGAAAAACACCATGTTGTGACCAATTACTTTAAAAGTAGAAAATGATAAATTTCATGCAACAAACAATCAAACGAGCTTATTTGAAAATCCATATGCCAATGATATGTTTCCAAATAAACTACATCATGAAAAGGGGTTGCCCCCAAAATATAATTCCATGAACAACATAAAAAGGTACATTAAGGGATCCACTGATTTGGGGTTAGTATACATCTTTTCTACAATGATATAATAAAGCTTGGAATTGACATCATTCCCCAAAAACTCCTAGAACAATGAACACAATGGAGGAATGACACATAGAGGGAGAAGACAAAGAAGATTTTGGGCCAACATGGAAGAGAGCTAAATGTCTCAATGATTTGCATCGCCCCCAAAAGGAAAACACAAGACAAAGATAAATTTTACGACATATAGAAGAATTGAGATACAAATAGAAGAATGTCACGATAGATTCATTTCCATTGTATCTTGAGATAACTGAGCAACAAAGGTCATCCAAAGAAAACTCACAAACATAAAGGCATGCCAAGCAGCACAATACAGGAGATCACATTACATGCAGAAAAACATAGATAACATAGAAGGCAATCATAAATTAGTACATCACATTTGAGCCGACCTAGAGTAGGTCGTCTATATCCCAATATTGCTCATCATAAATGGAAGGAAGATAACTAGCTAAAGGGATTGCAATGAGTGTCGTACTAGAATCATCACTAGGTTCAACACATGGTGGGTCACTCTCATCAAGAGGATCATCATGGTTTCCCCTATCTAAGTTCATAGAAGTGGAAAATAATAAATTCAGCTCATTATGCACTTCTTCATCAATCTTAGAAATCTCATCATCATCTAAATTTATCACAAAGGGAGTTTTTATGACAATCACATTTGAGTTCTCTTGTTTGATTTCTTGTTTTGGTTCAATGTCTTGTTTTGGTGCAAGTTAGATTTCTTCTTGAATTGTTTCCATAGGTGTGGGTGGTTTTGGTTTATTCTTTTCTTCAAATTGGCGAGCAATAGCACAACATCTACGCCTATGCTCTTTATCATTTCAAATTATTTTTGCATGGTTTTCAATTTGTGATGGTGTAGGAGCAAGTTTATCAACCATTGGTCTCTTTTCTTCCTTTAAGGGAGGAATTTAAGGAACCACCGAGGGTTGGGAAACCATTGTCTCTTTAGGTTTATAAACTTGTTTTATCTTTGGATGCACAAAAGGATTCATTTTGTTATCTCTTGGTCTTTTGTAGGAGATGGGTGGAGGAACTGTAGTGTACTCATTTTGATTATTTGTAAGGGATTTTGGCTCAATCATAGGTTCATCCATGATGGGCTAGGGAGAGGGAACAACCATGTACCGATAAGACTCATAAATATTGCTAAGAGATAATTTTTCTATACACTTTGCTTTGAACTTTTGATATTACTTGAAAAAGAAATATTCACAATGCTTAATAGGTACCATACATCTAGACCAAAAAAAATCTAATGAAATTTTTTTGCTAGGAGAGAAAGGATTTAATCCACTATTCTGCACTATAAATATCTCATTTTCAAATGGGAACTTTATGCACTTGTGAATAACCGATGGGGCGACATTCATAGAGTGTAACCATGAGTAGCCTAGTTTCACATGAAATTGATCCGATGTCAGGTTGATAGAGAATCATACATCTAATTATTTAGGTCTTTCCTTTAATGGAAGAGTAATTGACCCTATCATAGGGAAAGAAAAACCATTGTGTATTTTAATCCATGCTTTCAATTGTTCATAAGAATCTTGGTAAAGTTCATGCAGAAACAAGAATTCCTTAGTTATCACATTCTCTGCACATGCAAGATCAATAAGTATTCCTTTTACCCTGTATGTTATTGATACAGCCAGCAATGTAGAGAGGACCATTAGGCACATGTCTAAGTACACCATCATTAGTGAAATAAATTTTAGATAACAAAGTAGTTTGGCCCTTATGAGGTGAATGCCAATGAGATTGACTATTTCATGTAGGTCATCATCATTATCACTGTTACCATTATTATCATCATCAATTATGTCCTCAATCTTATCAACAATCATCATATCATTCTTGAATTCACTAGCTTTCAAAAATTTGGTTGAATGATTTGACATTGGATTGGTAATGATTTGCAAATTTTGATTGGGTGGAGCAACTGGCTGATCACCTTGATCATTAACACCACCCAACTGGATATGATTAGAATCAACAAGGTCTTGAACTTGATGTTTAAGATGCTTATATCGTTTCATATCATGTCCACTTGTGTGATGATAGTGACAAAAGGCATTTGGATTGAAGTGTGGTGGTGGAGTCTTGGTGGGATCCACTGGTCTAATAGGAGGAAATCAAATAAAGTTCTTATTTAAATGTTACAAAAAAATTGAATGGAGGGAATCAGGCAAAGGGGTAAATTGTCTATCTCTTGCTCAAAATTGGTATGATGTTGGAATTATTGTAGCAACTTGAGGCTCAACATGATTTGGTTAGGATGGATTTATCTTAAGAAAGGACTATTAATTGTTTTGATGTACATGATCTATTTTTTTAGTATGAGTTGATGAAGATGCTTCATACTTACTAATCGAATCCTAATAGTCACTGTAAAATGATAGATTTTCTGCAAGCTAGAATAACAAAGTTAAATCTTAATCTAAACAATAATCTAAAATCTAACAACAAAGAACGAGGAAATAAACTAATCTAATAAAACCAAAATGATCTCACCGAATATGCATTCATCCCTTCGAATTATCTTGATTGTTCTTCTCCATTTTGCCTTTTCAGTATTCTTGCCCTCAGATTTATGTGTTTGAATGCAAGTATAGTTTTGTCGAGTGTCTAAGCAAAATATCAAATAATAGTCTCTTTTCAAAAGTGTATGATTTCGGGAGGAGGAATAATGATAATGATAGGCCATTTTATAGATTTTGGGTTTTCGAACGATCGGCTCAGATTGAAAGAGAGATCGATGGATGAGATTGATGAATGCCATGAGATGTGAGCTATGTCTCAGATAGAACGTGAGTTGGAACGTGAGTTAGAACATGATTTCAGGAAAGACTGAAGATAGAGACTAATTTAGAACGTGAGTTAGAACACAAGTTCAGATCTTAATCTCCAAAAATAGAAGAAATAGACTTTGTATGCAAAAGCCAAAGTTGGAACTTGAAGACTAATGCATTCGAATGCAAACAGGAGTTAGAACTAGTTAATCAACTAATTGTAACAAAGAGTCTTCTCGCAGAGATAAACTGGTGTTGAATTCAGAGATAACTGAAGAACTAAAAATAGATCTCAAGTCAGAAGGTGAGTGAATGAATTAGATAACTGAATGATAGAGGAATGTGACATAATTAATTAAATATTAATTTAATTCAACATTCAAAAATAAGAGACTTTAATTAAATAAATAAAGTAATTTATTTAATTTGACTTTTGGAAAGGATAATATAAATAATTAAATAATAAATATTTAATTATAGATAAAGGGGTTAAATGAATAATTAAATAAAGATATTTAATTATAGTTGGAAAAGTATGATAAAAGGGGAATTAAATAATAAATTATTTAATTGATAGATAAAAGGGGGAAGAATTAATTAGTTTGCAACATAATTAAATAAATATGATTTATTTAATTAATCAAGTTGAATAAAGATTAATAATGAATTAATCAAAAAGGGGTATTTAATTAATAGAGGAAATATGTGTTAGAAAAGGTTAATTAAATAATAAACATTATTTAATCATGACCACAGACTATAGAAAATTATGTCAAATGTGTACTTGTGGGCCTAGACCAATTTTCGGTATCTACAGTCACGAAGTGTCATACACAAGATTATAAAGGAGGGAAATTTCTAAAAGAGGAATTTTTCTCGTAGTTCCTTTTATAGGTTATTAGTGAACATTCTTTGGATTTTTGCATCAGAAAGAGATGGGTTTACTTGGGATAATATCAATTGATAGTGGGTTATGAATCTATAACCTTTTCACCTTGTTTTTGTTTGTGTCTCATTAAATCAATTATGTTGATATTGGGACCAATGTTAACTTGGAAATGGTTGAAGAAGGAATCACCAAGATCTTTGAATGAGTGTATTGAGTTATTGGGAAATGAAAAAAACCATTCCAAGGCCACATCTTTTAATGACCCAGGAAAAAATTTAGCTAACAACTTATCCTCAAAAATAAAATCACTACACATGGTAGTATATGTTGTTATATGGTTCTAGGATTGTCTTTACCATTGCGTTTCTCAAAGTGGGGTATCTCTATGTTTTGTGGCATTTGTGTTTTCAATATCTCCAATTATAATGGGCTCTTTGCAATGTATTGTGATGGTTGTCCATTTTGAGCTTAGTTTAATGTTGATATTTGTTGTTGAAGAGATGTCACATTTTGCAAGAGTTGATTTATGATAGAATCATTTCTTTTGTGTTTTGGGAATGAGGTGAATATGGTGGGAGTGTGTGTGTTAAGTGGAGATCTATATTGCAAGTTTGTGAGGGGTGATGGATTTGGAGATATGATATTTGAGTTCATAAAAGGATTCTCGATGGAAATACCCAAAGTTGGAGCTATATTGTTGCTTGGTTGCATCATTGTGGTAACAGTTGGGTTTGTGTATGTGGTAATAGAGGTAATGGTTGTAGGGAGATAAAATTGACTTCCTCCTTGGCTTTGAGTATATCCCAAAGATTGAGCGCAACTAGCCACTGTAGGTACATGGTTGTCTATAATGTGGGCTAGGCTACGCACTACCTATAATCCTTTATCATTATCAAGAATTTTATTCATGTTATCTATGACAGGGACCGTTGTGCCAGTGATATACTTTGTACTCACATAATCTTGAATTTTTTCTAAGGCTTTATCCAATTGTTTCAGTTTCTCTCGAGGGACATGAGCTACCATGGTTTCAACATCAGTAATAGTGGTTGATGGTAAGGTCATGGGAATTGTGGCATCAGTTATAGAATCCAAAATGGGTTGAGTATTGACAACACTTTTCATGAAGGAGTTATAAAAATCAAGATCCACAACAGATGTAGAACTAGAATAGGATGCCATAAGTCTATAACTACACCTCATTGGAGTATTGGCAATAGGACACCGGGCAATGAAACTCATACAAGTTTCACAACACTAAAAGTGCACCCAAGATGAACCCCAAACTTTGAAATAGCTACAAAAAACACTTAGAAATAGGAAGCAACAATTAGGAGCAAACAAGAAACACAACAACAGAGGTCTCAATTTTTTTTTTGTAGCCAACACAAGAATGACAGGGTCACCCAATGGTGATTGGTTTCTGGTTAAGAGTTTTTAAAAATCCAAGTTTGATTGTGAACTAAAGTGCTTAAGGATCTTGATTCTACTTGTAGACAATTGAAACAATAAGTGAATTACTAGAATTTTCTCAATGTATCCCTAATTTAAAGCACATTGTAGATATATAGCAATGTTGAAAATGTTTGAACAAGATTGAATACAACTTTCAGATCTAAAAATGAAATATGTATGACTAATGCAAGATGAAAGAACTTAAAAAATGATACATTTAAATACAAATTTTGATTCTAAACAATGCACTTTCTTTCACCAATTGAACTATATGCAAAAATGCCTAAAAATATATAATTATTGATTCCAAAACAGAGAGATGCAAGTAAAGTGCAACTAAGCAGACAAAGACAAAATAATGAAAAAAAGTTGACTGAGACATCTGTACAAGGACTAGGTCGCCCTTGGCTGAATGGTTCTTTGTACAGGGTTCTGAAAAATAAAAATTAAGTGTTTAGATTGATAGTTAAGATGCTTGTTCCTATTTGCAAATAGGTTGTACAATGACTGTTTTTCCCAAAAAAATCAATGAAATGCAAATGAAAATGTATGACAATTTTGGAACAAAGTGACACTTTTTTTAATGCAATGTTGGAATGAAAATTTGATCTAAATGATTGAAAACACACTATAATGCAAGATATGATGTAATATGAGTGCAATATTTTTGAATTTTTATCATGCAAATATGAAACCCTAAATGAGAAATGAAAAACAATTCAATGATGCAAATCCTAGATCTAGGGTTTGAAAGGACTACCAGATCATAAAGTTATGATGTCAAATGTCAGGTTCACCAAAATGAAACATAAAAATGGGTTACACTCTAAATTGAATGTACCAAATCTAGGGTGGATTTTTTTGTTTCTATATGTTTCATTGGGATACAAATCAACAAGGTGTGTAGATTGACTATCAACCTCAATGGTGAGCCAACCAAACCTAGATTTGTATCCTTTTGAGGAATAGGAATGAATTTGGGAATAATTTTGATTGATTACCCTAATTAAACTATATGACCTAAGGTAATGAATTAAATTATCCAACTAATAAATAGAAACAGTCAAGTTTTGATAGATCTTGAAGGTGTAGATGGTTGTGTACCTACTTAGAAAACTTGGTTATGATGTGGATACAAGGAATCAATCACCCTTGTGTGAATGGATCTTTGTAGGGGTGTCCTACTCAACTTGCAAGGTCCTCTAATGTCAAATCTAAACTTCTATTTTATACTTGTCCCACAGTCGGGATGTCGTAAATAAATCATGTAGGTGAGTTTTCATGTCTTGACAAGAATGGTGAAAATAAATGCAACAATACAAAATGGATCTTCAAGCTCTCATCAATCCACTTCAAACCTACAACCTACACATTCACAAAGAGGGGAAATGTTGTGCCATATAGGGGCTTACCTTAGTCAAACCCCGTGTTAGTGTTTCCACTTCCATAGTGGTAATGTTAATGATAAAAACCTTAAATGGAAAGGAAGGAAATGTTGAATGAACACAATGTTGCAACTCACCACCATTTAATGGTTTCCTTGAAGGACTGAAGACATACACATCTCTTCAAGGATCTTGGATCTTGCTTGCTTGATTTGCTTGAATTCTTATGCTTGGAGACCTACAATAATGTTAGCCTTCACATAGCATGAACATGAACACACATAAACTTTGACATGATGTTGGATCTTGAATTGCTATAATAAAGCTCTAATATGTTTCTCTTGACTTGCTAGAAGGTGTGTGTTAATGCTTGTTAGATTTAAAATGGTAAAATGACTATGTATTTATAGGTGCTTATCTAATTCCCTAGAAATTAGATTCCAAAATGTCACACTTCATATTTGAATTTTGGATATTAAAATACTACCAATAACATATTTGAATTTAGGTCATGGATAAGGAGGGGGGCCCATTCACCCTTGGGTGAATGGGTCATGGACCAAATTTCCAAGATACACTTGATCCAAGAAATTTAATGATTGAATGCATTTATTTAATATTGGTTCCCCTTTCAAAAAATGGTAAAAATAAGGCTTTGGAATACATAATTTGGAAAATTAGAAGCTTAATTAAGTCCCATAAATTAGGGGTCCAAAAACATAATGTAAAAGTGTAAGTGTATACACTTTTTTATAGTACAAAACTGAATATGAAGAAGAAATATTAGGTGAAAACAAGAAGTAGGTAGAAGAAAAGTGAAGTATGTAAAATATATCAAAGCACGATAAGTAATTTATCTAAATATGTTCAACCTATATAATGTGTCTATCCATCATCATCCAATAGATCATCATCTTACCAAATGTTAGCTATAAAATCATCAATATTGGTCACCTGAGAGAGCATATCTGATGGACCTAGACCCCCATGTAAAACCCCCTTAACAAATATGTGTGCTAAGGAAATAATTTCTAGTTTTGGTTTTGACACCCATATTTGTTTTTATGTTGCTTATTTCTTTCTAATGTTACTTTCTTGATCTTATGTTGTTCAGTAGTAGCTTTCTGTTTTATGGGTGGGCCTTTGTCACATTAGTAAATGTAATTCTAACAGAGGAAAAAATGGTAATTTAGCTAAAGTGTGTTAGCCAAAAAATTCTTCCTATTTCCACATTGGGATTTTGACTAGCTTACTACTATTGAACAAATTAAATTGACAATCACTAAAAGTGTATTAAATGAAAGAATTTGAAATTAAAAAAAAACATAGGAGGAAACAATAAATTATTGATTTAAAAAAAATTAAATAATATTATAAAATTAATAAAAGGGAGAAAGGAACCTAGTGCCAAATGGATAAGCTCATTGTCTAGGATGCCAAATTATTGTACGAAATTTCATGCATCATGTTATCATTCATATAATCAAAGTATCAAGAAACTTCCAAAAAATGTATAGATCCAGCTTGATTTTTTCACCTAGTCTACACAAGTCGAAATAGAAACACACCAAAAAATACTAGATAATGAAAATATAGAGAAATAAACTAAACAACAAGCTTTACATGATTTAAATAAAGAATAATAAATAATTTGCAAACAAAAAAGCACTTGAAAACCTCTATGCCATTGAGTTCTCTCAAGGTATCTATAAAGACATTCCAATAAAAATGTTTGGGGCTCTTTAGAGGTTTTCCTTCAATTCAAACCCCTTCTTTGGAATTTCTAACTCGACAACAACTAAAATAAATAGAAAAATAGTGTTTGAGAGTGCTCCTATCCTAGTTGTGTTAGGAAATGGTTAGAACTATAAATGTATAATAGTTTAATCTAAAATTAATAAAAAACAAGGGGATGTGAAGATGCCAAGGTGCTTAGGGTAAATACAAGAAATAAATAACTATAATTTAACAATGAAAATAAATAATTAGAATAGTATTAAATCTACAAGTGCTTAAGAAATCCATAAAGATAAAGAGAGATTGAAGGATAATATTGGTGTGCTATTGATAGCTGGAGAGAGTTGTAAGGAGTATTGGTAAAGATTGATACTTTAAAAAAGATGAATAGAGAGCATTGAGCTTATTCAAAGTGAAAATATTGGCTCAAAAATAAGAGAGGAGGTAAGAGGAAGAGGTTGACAGGACATTTGAATTCATTTTGAGAAAATTCCATTGATCTAGGTTGATTACAAGTGGAAAATTTCTTAGAAGCAACCACCAAATAAGAAAATATCATGAGACACTAGTGCATCATGTGGAAATTTGTGCATCACACTAGTGTCCAAAATTTTTAGCTCAAAAATAATGAGACACTAGAAAATCACAAGGATAACACAAAAGTGGCAAAAATTAACAAAAAGATACAATAGAAAAACTAAGCACCTTGAGAAGGAGAAAACCTAATGTAAGGGATAAAATGAATCTAAGGAAACAATAATGTAATGGACACCAAAATGAACACAAAGAATAGCATGAAATTGCAATGGTATACAATTTTTTATGTTATATTTTTTTCTCACTTTAATAGGCTTATGAATCTACATGAATATGCATGCTAAAGTAAAAATAAAAATACTAAAAATTCAAATAACATCATTGAACCCAAAAGGATATTGTAGAGAATGCAAAAATCTCTTCATGTAGGGTGATAATTCCCTTACGAAAGGAACCTACCAAAAAAATATTAAACGAAAAAACCTACATAAGGAAACAGTGTTATTTTTATAAAAGGCATTATGCCTAAAATATTATTAATAAAACATAGATACTTATTAAAAAAGATTGTTTAACATAGAGGCATGGAATAAAATGCCTCAAAAATTGAACATGGTCTTACATATTCAAAGAAGATAAGTGAGAAACTGCACATTTGCCCATACAGTAACAACAAAATACCCTTAATCAAAAACCCCACAAAGAAAGAGCTACCTTATGCAGATGATTGAGGCGTTTCCCCCTTTAGGATTGGTGTTGGTGGAGGCAAAAGAGGATGTGCTTCATGGGAAAGAAAAAAAAGCATGTTCTTGCAAAATTCCAACATCTGACCATAGAGGTTTGTGCCAATTTATGCCTTGTGTGCCTTGAATACTTCATTCAATTCCACCTCCTCCCTCGTATGTAGAGCTCGTTTGAGGGCCATGTAAAAATAGAGGAACCCAAATTTTTTTGTAGATCTTCATGCTTGAACAGATCACCAACCGGTGCTTTCTCATTATGAAAATCATAATCTTGGATTGTGTTGTTTAAAGAGTGGCCCACAAAGAATTTATCATGAACATAATCCACTGTGAATTGAGCAACTAAACCATAATGTTAAAGTAAATCCATTGCATTCGACAGAAAGATAGATGCTACCTAAGATGGGTATAATAGGCATGGTTGACCTAGCAGAAGTCGTTCGCCAATGATAACCTATAATGCTGACTTCACTCAGACACAGTCAATTTTGAACACCTTCATAAACCAGCAAAACCATCAGGTAAAAGTACAAAGTTGTATCACACTTTCAACCAACTTATAAACACAAGTGAATTTAAGTATTTCTAACTAAAAATATATTTTGGTCAAACATATGATTTTGTAAGATTCATTCTAACTAAGTTAGATATATCCACAACTTTTCCAACTAAAATTGTTGGCTAAATACATATGTAGCACCACTTTGAGACCAATTTATCAAAAAAATAGATTTATTTGAAAATATTGATGTTTTAACAATTTCTACTCATGTAAATAATTTTTTTCTTAAAATATAGAAATACCCTTTTGTAGATCCATAAGTCTAGTTTTCAAATATATATATATATATATATTATATTTATTATATTTTCCTTTTTATTTTTACTAAAAGTAGGTTATCAGCACAAAATATTAGGTTGATTACCATGACAAAGAAAATTAGTAAAACTTATTAAATTTTTTGAAAAATATATGATGTACTAGATAAAAGAATCTATATCAAGAGGGCATAATTTTTTTCTCATTTTAGATAAATAGATAATATGAAAGTCGACGTTGAATGGAAACAACTATGTTTTAATATGTGCATATTTTAATATTTATTTAATAATATATATTTATCAAAATTGGAAAAAAAAATATCTACACACTAAGTTTCAAGTTATAAATACACACAAAAAAATTGAAGGAGAAAAAATAAAAATTACTATATAAAGGTTAGCGTCTCATGTGACTTCATTTTTTAGCATTTTTTCAGCAGCTAGAATATAGTGTCAATTTATAAAAAACTATATTCAAATAATTTTTTATTTAAAAAAAAAAAAATACAAGCATAAAATATACTAAAAAATAATATTTCATTAGTTTACATCATTTCAAAATTTAAAACATATATGCCACTTTTTAGTGATTCAAGTTTAAAAGTTGGATTAGTGTTGGCCATTTCCTTTAAAAAGTGTGACACACCTTTGTGCTTTTACCACATCGAGTTAGAACATCACAAACATACATATAAAACATAAACACATATGCAAGGAGAAAAATAAATGATAAACAAACAAAGGGAGTTTTTTTATCAACAAGGTGAAAAAGACCTTAATGTGAAAGGTTGTCTTAATAATTTATGTTGTCCCTAAAATGCAAAGAAAATGAAGGAAATAATAAATAGATGAATTATTAGACAAAGCAATGTAATGAATTGATTGATTTCTTCAAAAATATGGTACATGCAAGGAGATAAGGAAGCAATCAATACAAGAGAGAGAGAGAGAGAGAGAGAGAGAGAGAGAGAGAGAGAGAGAGTACATGACTTAGGCACTAGCTTTCTTTACTACTAGGGTTAATGCAAATCATAATACCCTCATGGATCATGGCCTAGCAAGTCATATTATGCTAGGTGACCATGAGTGTAAAAAGGTAAGCCATATTAATTACGCATGCTATCAAGATGCATTATGCCAAGTGGCTCATAGAATACCAAGTTAGGACATGTGAAATGCACATAGGCTAATAAGCTATATTATGCTAGGTGGCTCACATTCTACCAATTTTGTGGGGAGAATAAACTATAAAAACCAACATAAGGTGAAAATGATTTAGGGAGTGTATCAATTAATAATGTTACAAGGGATCTAAATAAACAACACCATAAGGGGTAAAAGAAAAATAAGGTGCATGTATAGATGCACATGTGAGAAAAATATATGCCCGCCCTTAAAAAATTGGCATACATAATATGCAAATATTTTAAGGTAAAGAAAAGGGGAAGAAATAAGAGGGGTAATCCTTAGGAAGGATGTATACCTCAAAAAAACAAGTTGTCCATGCCCCCCAAAATATGGGTGAGGACAACAGTGATATAGAATATTATTTTATTACAAAAAAGAAAGTATGGTTACACATGAGATTTTACCACCATGAATGGAAATGATTAGATAAATAAAGCTACAAGGGCCACATTGTGGGTAGAAAAACAATAGACTGATAAAAAAATAGAAGAAGAAAAATAGACTAAACAAAGGTGATCATCAATGTCAAACTATTTGTAATGTAGGAAATTTGACTCAAACAAAAGGAAAATAAGGTTCCTTTGAGATTAAATTTCACTAATTAAACTTAGATAAACCACTTTAACTTCTAATAAACAAAATAGAAATAGCTAACCAAAATGATAATTAAAAATAGACTAGTGAAAATTTCTATTAATAAAAGGATAAAATAAAAATTTAAAACTACATAAATAAAAAATACAAGCGTTAAGGGATTTGGATTTTGAAGGAGGAATTCAATAGCTAGGACACCAACACATCATACAAATGCCTACACATAGCACTTTTATCCTTA
The DNA here is from genome assembly GCA_007115665.2 of Sequoiadendron giganteum. NCBI lineage: Eukaryota > Viridiplantae > Streptophyta > Pinopsida > Cupressales > Cupressaceae > Sequoiadendron > Sequoiadendron giganteum. The sequence continues at coordinate 483,827,650 of CM021109.1, forward strand.
CATAGCACTTTCATCTATACAAACAACATGCGAGAAATACCTAGAAAACATGAAAATCAACTAACCTACAAAACCCAAAAATAAGAAAATACCAACAAATACTAGACAAAAAAATATAAAGAAATAAACTAATATTAAATGATTAAATAAATAATAAAATACTTGCAAACCTCCATGCGGTTGAGTGCTCTCAAAATACCTACAAACACCAAAAAAATAAAATGTTTGGGGTTGTTTGGGGGATTTTCCTCAGCCAAATACTTGCTTTGTTGTTTCCACCTCCATAACAACCAAGATTAATAGATAAAAAGAAATTGTGTATTTGTGCATGTGTGTTCTTATTCTAAATTCATCCAAAAATTAGGACAATGATAAAACAAGATGAATTGATAGGGGATATGATAATCTCAAGGTGCTCAAGGGCACAATAGATTCTTGCAACACTAATGAGAAATGAAAATAATATCACCTATAAAGGCTTGAGGAATCTAATAGAGCAAGAGAGCTTGAATAAAATATTGTAAGAAAGCTTGAAAGTGTTGTATATGAAATTGAGAGAGAGAAGGTTTCCAAATGAAAGATTAGTTTCAAAAACCAAAAGAGGAGGGAAATGAAGGACATTGTCAAACTATTTGAAATTGTTCTAACTGTTTCCATGGACTTAGGAAGGTGACAAGTGGAAAATTCTCAAAAAATATCTTTCAAATGATAAATAGTTGAGACATAGGGAAAAGGGATCCTAGGTCCTAAATGCAAAGAACTTAGGATGCAAGGGACCTTTTCCTAGGGTTTCATTAAGATGTAGATCAACAAGGTGATTATATTGACTTACAACCATGAAGGTGAGCCAATCAGACCTAGATCTACATCTGATTGAGGTTTGGAATGGATTGGAATTGATTTTGAATGATTAACCTAATTGAACTATATGACCTAATATGATAAATGCAATATCCCAAAGATGAACAAACTAAAATAGTAATTTTCACATGGATCTGGGGGATGCAGAGTGATGTCTACCTATCACCAAAAGCTAGATCTAGCATGTGTAGAGGGACTTAGTCACCCATGGGTGAATGGTTCTTTGATGAGGGGTCCTGAAATTAATTCTGCAGTTCTTTGATGCTAGATCTGAGCTCATGATTCTCGATTGTAGAATTATTGAAATGTCATCAATAAATGTTGTAGGTGAGTTTTTATGGCTTGAAAACTTTGATGACAACAAATGCAACAATGAATGAATTGTATTCAAACTTTCCTTCATCTTCCTCAAACATATAATCACCCTTCAATGGCTACCTTGAAGGACTAAAGTCATACAAATCTCCTCAATGATTTTGATCTTACTTGCTTGAATGCTTGAGTGCTTTGCAAACCTATGAAAAGATGTTAGCCTTCACAAATTAATGACAACATGAACACATATAAACTTTGACATGATGTTGGTGAAAAAGTTGAAAAATAGGCTGGTTATCAAAATGGGTTTTGATGGACCTATTTCTCACTATTTCAATAGGAAATGATCCACCAAAAAAATTGACTTGCAACCCTTATTTGAGTGAACTCAATGAGGGAATCTTTAGATTTCCTTATGAATGAAAGACTAAAAATAGAAAAATAACCTAATTATGCCAAATTAAACTTGAAATAGCAATATTAAACTCAAAATAAGCATAACCAAAAATTAAATTGTAGATCTAAGAAGGATAAAAATGTGTTTACCAGCCACCAAAGTGAGTTTTCAAAGGTTGACTGGGACTTATTCGCCTAAGGGAAAATGGGTCCATTGTTAGGGTTTTTCTACAACTTTTAGGAGCCTCTGATGCAGATCTGAATCTTCCAATTTGTCTAGATGGTAGTGTTGGAATGTCAGAAATAATTTTTGTAGGTGAGTTTCCGTGAGATGACAACTTTTACAACTTTTTCAAATTCTTCAAATTTTCTCTTCAAGAGATTTTTAAGCTTTCTTCCAACTAAATCTGCAAACACAACATGAGATGGAATTTAAAAAAAAAAAATTTGTGAATGGGGGTTGTCCTTGTTCAAGCCCCTTTTTGGTAATCAAACCTTAAAATGAATAAAAGCATGAAAGAGAGAATGAAGAATGAACAAAGCTACGTTACCACTCAACAAACCCTTAGATAAGTCCTTGAATGAAGCTCTACAACTTGCATGAAATGAATTCAATGGATGTGGATATTGAACTTTGAATCTTGCTTGAGATAGTGCTTGAATGCTTGATTTGATCATGAAACCTACATCACAATGTTAGCTCCAAAAACATGCATGATGCAAGAAGACTTTGACATGACAATTGGATCTTCATTACTGCAATAAAACTCTGAGAAATCTACCTTCAAATGCCTTTGATCATAAAATTTTCTTTATGAATGCTTGCATAAAAATTCTTCTTCCTCTTAGGTGAAACATAGTGAAATAACCTTATATTTATAGGTATGTATCCTTAATTTCCTAAAATTCAAATATCACAAGCTAAAATTGAATCATAGTTTTGAATATGTTAAAATACCACCAAAAACATCATTTGAATTTAGGTCATAAGGTCTAGGGAGAACCCATTTTCCCATGGGTGAATGGGTCCTAGGTCCATAAACCTAGGACACACATTGCTCAATGTAAGGTGTTATGATAAGTCATTAATGAATGTTGGGTTTCCTCTTCGAAAAATATAATTAATAGGCTTGGAAATGAATTAAAGGGCCAATTAAAACATAATTAAGCTCAATTAATTAAGAGATCCCTAAATAAGTGTGAAAGTGTAAAGGGATACACCTTACAACACTAAATTAAGGCACAATTAAGTCCAATTTAACTAGGAGGGCCCAAACAAGTGAGAAAATGTAAAGGGGTACATTTTCTGTCGCTACATTTAGCCCCCACTTTAGTGAGAGGATGACCTTGTGTCAAACTCACACTAAAGTAGACAATCAAAACATATGTATGAAACAATGACTAGATACTCAATCATGCAATAACAAATACTTAAAGAAAAGGTAAAAAAAAAAAAGGGGAGGATCAAGCCTCAATTGTCCAATGTGATGTGGAACACACATTGGTTGTTTTTCCAAAAACGTTCACAAGTGGAACTTGTTGTCCACTATGCAAACAACAAGAACACTCACATGGGCTAATGGAACTCTAATTGTCCACTAGGTGAGCCCCCAAGGGTGGTAAATGAGAGAATATTATTAGGCTCACATACCATACCAAAGCTATATCTTCGATAACTTCAATAAGGCACCACAAGAAAAAACCTAAACTTCGAGCTTCATAAGGCCTAACAAGCTATGTTATGTTAAGCACCTATGAACAAAACACAAGGCTCCACAAGAAAGCAAAGTGTATTATGCTTGGTGGTCATAAAAGGCTTCAAGTTTCACAAGGTTAGCAAGCTACGTTATGCTAAACACTTATGAAAAAAATGCAAATAACATGTTCAAAGGTATTTTTCTTAGTTCGTGTAAGGTCTCCTCTTAGGGAACATCATGCCTAATGTATCCAAGAGAGTCACAACTTAGGGAATGCAACACGTAGCATCACCACTAAGAGGAAATTTGTATGCCAAGAAAGGTCACACTCTTGGATGACATCAAACCCAATGACACCACCAAGAAAAATACACATCACAAGAAGTAAGAAGATTGCACAATGAAACATAAGGTATGCCAAAAATCTCAAAAATAATATTGCCAATGTATGCCCCCACATTAAAGAAATTGTAAAACACCATGCTATGAAAAATTACTTTATTACTATGAGGAATTACTTTAAAGTAGCAATTGATCAATGCTAATAATAAAGAAGACATGAGAACTTATTTGGAAAGCCCTATGCCAAGTCATATGTTTCCAAATGAAGCTATGTCATGAAAAGAGAGGGGTTGCCCCCAAAATGAAATCTCAAACACATAAGGGATCTATGGATTTGAGTTTAGTATGTCTTTGCTACAATGTTGTTATGGAGCTCAAAAACATCATCATTCCCCATATACTCGTAGAACTAGAAGAATGACACAAAGCGACAAAAAAAAAAACTTTTGGGTCAACATGGAAGAGACCTAAATGTCTTGACACCTTGCGTCATCCCCAAAAGGAAAACATAAGACAAAGAAAAGATAAAGGTTTACAACATATAGAAGAATGTAGATACAAATAGAGGAATGAACATGAAGAGATACATCAAATAGAACAGTACGAGGGGATCACATTACACACATGCAATCACATAGAGAACATTTTAAAAAAAAAAGGAAAAAAATAGTAAGGCACATGGGAGTCAACCTATAGCAGGTCATCCACATCCCAATCTTGTTCAGTATATGTGGAATGCAGACAACTAGCCAAAGGGACAACATCAAGTGCCAAACTAGGACAAGCACCAAGTTCAACATTCCATTTAGAAGGACTGTCATTTAAGCTCATTGAAGATGAAAACGATAAATTTAACTCTTTATGCACTTCCTCATCAATCTTAGCAGTTTCATTATCATCATCCAAGTTAATCACAATAGGAGGTCTAATGATAATATCCATAGAAGGTTATTTTTTATTATGTTACGGAAAAGGTGGAGAGGTATAATGCATTGCTTGAGACAAGTTTGGATTTTTATTTTCTATGTTGTTATTTTCTTCTTTTGCTTTCAACAAATGAGCAATAGCACAATGTCTATGCCTACGCTCTCTAGTATTTTGGTTCCTTTTCATTTGGTTTTCAAGTTTTAATTGTGTAGGAGCGGGTTTATCAACCATAGGTTTCTTTTCTTCCCTTAAGGGAGGAACAAAAGGAACCATGGGAGGTTTTTCAACCACTTTCTCTCTAGCTTTTTAAACTTGTTTGACTTTAAGAGGCACAACGAGACTTATTTGATTATCTTGTGGTCTCTTATATGAATAGGTGGAGGATTTGTCATAGGTTGGTCTTGGTTACTTAGAAGAGATTTTGGTTCAATCATGGGTTGAGATAACTTTTCTATGAACTTTGTCTTAGACTTTTGATAGGATTTGGAAAAGAAGTCTTCACAGGGTCTAATAGGCTCTATAGGCTCGGGTCAAAAGAAATCCAATGATAAATTTCCGTAGGAAGACATAGGATTAAAGCCACTATGATGCATAGTAAATATCTCGTTGCTAATTGGAAACTTTAAACATTTATGCACAACTGACAGGATGACATTCATGGAGTGAAGCCATGGGTAGCCTAACTTCACACGAAATTGGTCCAAAGTTGGGATGATGGTGAATGAGACATTTAATTATTTTGGTCCAAATTTTAAAGGAAGATTTATTGAACCTATCATAGGGAAAGCAAAACCATTATGTGTTTTGATCCATGCTTTCAGTTTTTCATAAGTATCTTGATAAATCTCATGCATGATTAGCAATTCTTCAGTGATCACATTCTCTACACAGACATAATCAATTAATATCCCATTAGTAGGCTTGTCATTGATTCTTCCAGCTATGTAAAGAGGACCATCGGGTACATTTTTTATTATGTCATTTTGTGAGAAAGCAATGTCAAGGGGCATATTATTTTGGCCCTTACGAGGTTTAACTTTAATAAATCCAACCATAGATTTTATAGAGTGTTCCTTATTATCATTCATGTTATCATCATTTGTGTCAACATTCATCACATCATTCTTTGTTTCACTATCTTTGACAAATAAAATGTTATGATTTGGCATAGGATTGGTAAATATTTGTAAGTTTTTATTAGGAGGATCTACAAACTTATTACCTTGATCATTAAAACCTCCAATTTGAATATGATTAGAATCAATGAGGTCTTGGACAAGATGTTTAAGACGCTTGCAATATTTTGTATCATGTCCATTTTTGCAATGAAAATAACAATAGGCATTTAGTCTATAGTTTGAAGGTAAAGGCTTAGTGGGATTAGGATCTCTAATA
>CM021109.1:483833682-483907136 GCA_007115665.2 Sequoiadendron giganteum
ACAAACACAACATGAGAGGTAAAATTATTTGTTTTTGGTGAATGGAGGTTTGCCTTGGTCAAGCCCCATTTTGGTAATCAAACCTTGAAATGAATAAAAGAATGAAAGAGATAATGAAGAATGAGAAAAGCTATATTACCACTCAAAAAACCCTTAGATAAGTCCTTTAATGAAGGTTTGCAACTTGCATAAAATGGATTCAATGGATGTGGATCTTGAACTTTGGATCTCGCTTGAGATAGTGCTTTCAATGCTTGATTTGATCATGAAACCTACATCACAATGTTAGCTCCAAAAACATGCATGATGCAAAAACACTTTGACATGACAATTGGATCTTGATTGCTACAATAAAACTGATAAATCTTCCCTTGAATTCCTTTGATCGCAATATTTTCTTTAGGAATGCTTGCATAAAAAAAATTCCTCCTCTTAGGTGAAACATAGTGAAATAACCTTATATTTATAGGTATATGTGTCCTTAATTTCTTGAAATTCAAATATCACAAGCCAACATTGAAACATAGATTTGAATATGTTAAAATATTACCAAAAATATAATTTGAATTTAGGTCCTAAGGTCTAGGGAGGACCCATTCGCCCATGGGTGAATTGGTCCCAGGTCCATAAACCTAGGACACACATTTCTCAATGTAAGGTGTTATGTTAAGGCATTAATGAATGTTAGGTTTCCTCTTCAGAAAATATAATTCATAGGCTTGGAAAATGAATTAAAGGGACAATTAAGGAATAATTAAGCTCAATTAATTAAGGGAGCCCTAAATAAGTGTGAAAGTGTAAAGGGGTGCACCTTACAACACTAAATTAAGGCATAATTAAGTCCAATTTAACTAGGAGGGCCCAAACAAGTGAGAAAATGTAAAGGGGTACATTTTTCGTCACTATAGTTAGATCGTGAATTGATACAATAAAGCTCTAGAATGCCACCCTTGACTTTCTCAATAGTTCTCTTGATCATAAGTTTTTGTAATAGTTTTCTAGATTGCTCTTGTTAGATTTCAAATGATGCAATAACTAGGTATTTATATACAATTGTTCTAATTTCTCAAAAATTAGATTCCAAAAGCCAACACTTGAAATTTGAATTTTTGATGTTAAAATGTCACCAACATGTTTGAGTTTGGGTCCTAGCTAAGAAGGGGGGCCCTTCGCCCATAGGTGAATGGGTCCTAGCCCAAATTTCTAAGACACACTTAGTCGGGAGGAAAATAACCATTGGATGCATTTATCCAATGCTTGTAATTCTTCAGAAAATGGTAAAAATTAGGCCTTGGAATGCTTAATTTAGAAAATTAGGAGCTTGATTAATTCCAATAAATTAGGGGGACAAAACATAATATATTGTTAAGGGTGACAATTTTCTACACTACATTTAGCCCCCACTTTAGTGAGAGTATGAACTTACACTTAGACTCACACTAAAGTAGAGAAATATATGTCAAGAGAGGTTCAATTGTCCAAATATTGAAAAGATAGGATGACAAAGGATCAAGGGAGGTGATCAAGCCCCCAGGATCTAAGATCCCATGACAAACCAACATAGGCACAAAGGAACACACACACACATATATGATATGCAGTAAGATAACATACACAAACATACATGTCAGAGAACATGAAGCATACACAGTGGAACACAAATATGATGACGAAATGGAAAGAAACATGATGAAGAAACAAAACAAGGTTAGTACTAAAAGATTCAAGTTAGTAAGGCAAAGAGACCTTAGTCTTAAATTGTCTCGAATACCAAACATCATCCATTGAATGAATGTTAGCTCTCATGAGGACTAGCAAGTTGTGTTATGTCACATCACTCATGAAACACATGGATCCACTAGCAAGCAAGTTGTATTATGCTAGATGGTCATGTAATATAATGGGTTCCATAAGGCTAGAAAGGTGTATTATACCAAGCACTCATGAAACAAATGGCTCCACTAGTAAAAAAATTGTATTGTTTTAGGTGGCCATGTTAAGGGTGCTCATGAATCACCATAGCAAAGCTTGATGAATCATAAATTGGAAGGCACATGGGTTAGTGAGGACTGCTTTTCACTAGGTGAGCCCCCAAGACAAGGTAAAATGAGAAACATGCTAGTGAGGACCACTTTTCACTAAGTGTGCACTCATCAACAACCATATCAAGATTGATACTCCTTGATAACCTTGATAAGGTGCCATACTATGTCAACACCACACTAGGTTCAACAACTGTGAACAAAGTGAAGCAAAAATGCTAAACTCACCTCAAGGGGTGCAAATAAAACTCACCTTAGGGGGTTCAAATAAAACTCATCTCAAGGGGTGCCAAAATACTCACCTCAAGGGGTGTAAATAAAACTCACCTTAGTGGGTGCAAAAAAATATTGAAAAGACCCAGCCAAGACCTCAAGGAATATTATAATAATACCACCTCAAAAGGTAATTTTAACAACATCAAATGGGTATTTCTTAACTCATGAAAGGTCACACCTTAGGGAACATCATGCATGATATCACCACCAAGAGAGGAAAAGTCAAGGAATATAATATCTCATCCTAGGGAACGCTAGCCAAAGTATTACCACTGAGGAGAAAATCATATGACAAGAAATATCACACTCTTATAGCACATCAAGTCTAATACTACCACAAAGGAGACACCTCACATGGATTAATAAGACCGCACTTTGGTTGAAAAGTTCACACTTCTTAGGATATGTATACTATCATCACTAAGGAGGGACCATTTTTTATGTAAACAATAAGTGAGGGACTATATGCCCCCCCCTTAAAATATTAGTGTACTTTCTACACTAATATTTTAAGGAGATAAAAAGTGATCCCTTGCTAGAAGGAATGCACCTTGGACAAGGCTACCTAACCCCTTGCCACCAAGTGTAAGGAAAAAGGTGAGCCCAAACTAGATGATAATATGCTACCCAACTCCTTGCAACAAGATTATTTCCATAGAATCTAACGTATGTGGTAGTGATTATAATTGATACTACAACTATCACATGGAAATGATCAAAGGAAATAATTTTTAATTTATAACACAGTCATATTGAGCCACATAAGGATCAAATTCTCCCAATACATTCTTTAAAGCATGACATTCATCAGTAAGATGTCCAAGTGTTCTATGGTATGCACAATAAGACATGTTTGTACTCTTTCCTTTCTTACTTTCTTGTTCACGGATAGGTGGTAATGTAATGATTCTTAGGTTGAGAAGTGTCTGTAAGGCTTGTTTAGTCTTGGTTATAGTATGCAAAAAAGCTAACTTCTTAAGTTTATAAGGTTTTTTTCTTACTTAGTTGACCAACTGTTTGATGTGAAGGTGGATGATCTTGTTAACCTAATCTCTTAGTATCTTTTGATGGTGTTTGTTCCAAAAGGTGATGAATTTCATGCTCATTCTTTATGTCACATCCTTGTTTTTCAAAATCCTAAATCCCTAGCCATAACACTGCTCTAGGTTGATGGGTGTGTCGGTGACTGTGTTCTCATAAGATGGAGGGAATGAATAGGTATGTTTTCATTGTGAGTGTGGTCCATAAACTCTTCCATGGTCATAGGTTGAGGTATGTCTTGTGATTCGATTTCAAGATGTAAAAGGTTGAACATTTTAAGTGGTGGAATTATAGTAGGTATTGGCTGTTGACATGGGTTATTAAGCCATTGAATTGAGGGATAAAAGGTTGCATTGTTTTCAAGGTTGCACAAGGATTTTTGTATGAATTCATGCATTCTCTCATATTTAGCCAAGATATCTATCTCACAAGGAAATGCATTTAGAGGTGAAGGACCATGAATGTCTATACCAGAATTAGGATCATCAGCAAATACACAACTTGAAACATCAACCAAAGATTTCAAGGACATCCATTTTTTTCCAAAACACATATCCATAATGATTTTTTTACAATGAGGCCCGAGTTGTTAAATAGAAGGTGAAGGTAATTTAGATAGCAACCCTAGACAAAGGTTCTTGATAGAATTCTATCACAAAAAGTTGGTTGATGCCCAGATAATAGGGTAGAGTCACCCAAGGGCGTCTGGGTCTTGGTCAAGGGTTCTGAAAGTTCCAAGTTTGACTGTTTACTACATTGCTTAAGAGTGTTGATTCTATTTGCAAACAATTGTAACAGTAAATAAATTTCTATAATTTGTTTCATGTATCCCAATTTGATACAAAATGAAAGTATGCAATGATGTTGAAGATATTTAAACAAGCTCATATGTAAATTTCAGATCTGAAATGTAATAATTGACTTATTGCAAGATGCAAAGACCTAAAAAATGATGAATTTTGAATGCAAAGTTTGACCCTAAACAGTCCGCTTTCTTTCACCAAATGAGCTAAATGCAAAATGATTTAGAATATGTAGCTATGAATTTCAATAGAGATTTGCAAGTACAAACAAACTGAGCAGATAGATACAAACAAGTGTGAAAAAAGGTTGTTGATGCACCTGTACAAGGATAGGATTGCCCAAGGGCATTTGAGTCCTTGTTTGGGGTTTTGAAAATTGAAAAACTAAATTTCTAATTTGTCGTTTAAGATTGTTGTTCTTGTCTGCAAATAGGTTTGATAGTGATTATTTTTCTAGATTTTTCAATGCAAATGTGACAATTTTGGAACAAAATGACACTTTTTTTAATGAAATTTTGAAATAAAAACCTAACCTAAATGACTGAAACACACCCTAATGAAAGCTATGATGCAATATGGATGCAATATTTTTGGTTTTTTTATGACTTTTATGATGCAAATATGAAACCCTAAATGAGAAATGCAAGACAAAGTGATGCAAAACCTAGATCTAGGGTTTGAAGACTACCAAATCAAAAATATATGATGTCAAATTTTGGGTTCACCAAAATGAAACATAGGGAAAAGGGATCTTAGGTCCTAAATGCAAGGGGTCTTTTCCTAAGGTTTCATTGAGATGTAGATCAACAAGGTGATTAGATTGATTTACAACCATGAAGGTGAGTTAATTAGACCTAGATCTACATATAATTGAGGGTTGGAATGGATTGGAAATGAGTTGGAATGATTAAACTAATTAAACTATATGACCAAATATGAAAATGCAATATTCCAAAGATGAACATACTAAAACAATAATTTGTAGGTGGATCTAGGGGATGTAGACTGATGTGTCCATCACCAAAAGCTAGATTTGACATGTGTGGAGGGTCTCAGTTGCCCATGGGTTAATGGGTCTTTGATGAGGGGTCCTAAAATTGATTTTGCAATCCTCTGATGTTAGATCTGAGCTCCCGATTCCTGGTTGTAGAATTGTCAAAATGTCATCAGTAAATTTTTTAGGTGAGTTTTCGTGGCTTGACAACTTTGATGACAACAAATGCAACAATGAATGAATTACCTTCAAACTTTAATTGATCTTCCTCAAACCTATAACCACCCTTCAATGGCTTCCTTGAAGTACTGAAGTCATACAAATCTCCTCAAGGATTTTGATCTTGCTTGCTTGAATTCTTGAGTACTTTGGAGACCTACAAAAATATGTTATCCTTCACAAAGTAATGACAACATGAACACATAAAATTTGACATGATGTTGGATCATGAATTGTTGCAATAAAGCTTTAAAATGTGGCCCTTGAATTTCTCAATAGTTCTCTTGATCATAAGTTTTACCAATAGTTTTCTAGATGGCTCTTGATAGATTTCAAATTATGCAATAACTAGGTATTTAAATGTAACTGTTCTAATTTCCTGAAAATTAGATTCCAAAATTTGACACTTAAAATTTAAATTTTGGATGTTAAAATGCTACCAACAACATATTTGAATTTGGGTCTTAGCCTAAATTTCCAAGACACACTTAGTCAGGAGAAAACTAACCAGTGGATGCATTTATTCAATGCTTGTAATCCTTTACAAAATGATAAAAATTAGGCCTTGGAATGCATAATTTGGAAAATTAGGAGATTAATTAGGTTCAATAAACTAGGGGGACAAAATATAATGTGAAATTGTTAAGGGTGACAGTTTTCTACACTACAATAGTCATGGGATGCTAACATGACATGTAGATGTCCATGCTAGGCACTAGTGTCTAGACAATTTATGCTAAAAATTAAGTGAGAATATGAAACATAAGGAAAACACAAAAGTGACTTGAAGTGAACTTGAAAAAGAAGGCATAAGAACCTTGAGAAGAAAAAAGGTTGATGTAAGGGTTGAAATGAGCATAAAACACACTAAGGCAATGGAAACCAAAGTGGACACAATATAGAGAAATTTTAAGGTTATGCATTTTACGACACTACACCATTTAAACAATAGTTAGGTACAACAGGAGGAAGAGTGATCGCACATGTGTCAAGTATTTATTTTGTAAGGCTTGTCATTCACTTATGGAATGACCAATCACTTAATGGTATGCATGTAAAAAGGAATCGTTGTTTAAATATGGCTAGGATATTTCTTGCACATAGGAGGAAGAGTAATCAGTGGGCTTTATGAATCCTCAACAAGATATGGTCTTTTTAGATAGAGGTGAAGGAGGATTAGGAGTCAACCCTTTCTCTTATGGAGAAAGATGTAATTTCTGAAAAGAAGAAATTGTATAAATACCATACAATGGAGAAGGGTATGTAGATAAAGGAGAAGGCTAGTAGCTTAAACCATTGTAGAGAAGTGTGGTGTCAATTTCACAAGGACCTTAACTCCTTGTTCTATATGTCCAAGACTATTTTTATGTATCCATGTTTAGAAAATATGTTGAATCTAGGGTATAAGTAACATGTCTCCAAGTTGAAAAGAGGAGAAGGTTCAAGATTACTAGCCTTGTCAAAATGAGATGTATATCCACATGTTGGAGAAAAAGTTGTAGCCGAATTTATAAAAAGAACAAGGATCAATTCCATCATGAAATTTTGAATCCTTGGTGAATGGGGGAATTCCAAAGTAAGAAGGTTCAACCTTATACTCACTAGACCCTTGGGGGTGAAGTGTGAGGAGACCTAGTCATCATCAAGACATGCATTAGAAGAAGGTACATCATCATCAACAAATGTGATGATGGTATTTGTGAATATGATGTAGAAAAAGTACAATATTATGAAAAGAATAAAGAGTAGTCTTCATGTGACTTGATTTGGCCTATTGATAGTATTGAAATGGTTTAGATCCATCTTTGATTATATGCACTTTAATATTGGGTGCTTCCACAATAGTGTGTCTCACTTTTGGGATGTGTTGATTTTTGCCTAAAATAATTAGTTTTAGAAAAACTAATAATTTAAGTCTTGAGAGGCTCCATCTAAAGGGTTTTAATTAAAGAGGGATAGATAATATCCCCTTAGATCAAACCCCCTTGGATAGAACCCCTCTAGTATTAAATCATACCCACAATGGAGTCTCCTTCGCACCTATCAAAATTCTAGAAAAAAAAAACATTTTTCTTTACCTTTTGAGGGATTAAGTAACGTCATTTAAAAATTATATTTTCAAAGATTGTATCCCTTGAAACAATCTTTCCAACAATATAGTTTTGATATATTTTCATTTTATCATGTATTTAATTTTTTATTTTTACTAAATATAGGTTTTTCTTCGAACATCAGGCTCTTTGTTGTGCAAAGGTGGAAAAATAATAAACCATTGTAAAAAAAATTCAAAAAAACCCCATTCCCTAGGTATTGATGTCTTTGCTTCATCACAAAAAAAATGGATTTTGATAAATACAAAATAAGTTAGGTTGTATGACACACACATATATCCAAATTATAGTTACAGTGACTTCAAAAATTATTTAAAAAAAAAATATGTAACAAAAAATTATGAAAAATATCCTTTCCCTAGATATTGATATTTTTGAAAAAGTAAGCAGCATTTACAAAGTGTTGTACCCTATACATAGAAGCCCAAACGGGCCAAAAAAGAAGCTAGTTCATACATAACATGAACTAGGAGAAAATAAACAGAGACAACTAACAAATAGTTGTAGAATAACCAACAGAGATTAGACAACCCCAACACCATAGGGGACTAATAAGACTCCCTAGATTCGAGGCAGCGTAGTAGATATTGATGTTGAGAATCTATATTTCAAAAATTAGAATTTAATACTTTAAAGAAAAAAAGTTATGTTGTACGACACAAACGTTACTTTCTAAAAATGTTATTTTCTGTTTAAAACTAGTTATTAAAGGAGATGTTGAAAGATTCATGATTTATGTCAAAAAAAATGAAAAACATATATTTAGAATCTACACACAAATTGCCACAAATCACTAGTTCACATCATGCTGAAATTCTTAATGGTTTAGCTACTATAGGTCTTAGAAGATGAAGATTCAATTAAAAATATTGATGTAAATTTCCATATTGGGCAAAAAATAAGACACAATATTGTGATTTCACCCTATTTTAAATAAATTTTATGGGTTGATAAAGGGTAGATGGAATTGATCCCATAGCATGAATCGATGAATTACCAATAAGAAGAGTATATGAAAGACTCCTCAGAATGACATGTTTCTCAGTAGGTAATATAATGGGGCCTAACATAATAAGGAAATATAATAGTGCCTAAAGTCAGTCCAACCACATTATCAAAACTTTTGATGGATAGATTTGAAGGAGAAATAAAATAAACATCAATTTTAATACAATCAAGGACGTTTAAACTATGGATGTTAAGGTTATAACCAACATCAATTTAAGGGCTCACTTAATCCTAGTTGAATTTATAGCAATAATAACCATAAGTGCATTATTTTGCTTTTGAACTTTGGAAAAATGGAGTTCAAACAAATGAAAAGTGAAGTCAAATTTGAATGAATGCATTTTAAAATAGTAGCCACATCCATGGGCTTTGCAAAATATTGTATGGGTAGTGTTTTTAATGCCTACTAAAGGGCACTACGATGAGAAGGTGAAACTTGTATCAAATCCCAAAGAGAGATCTTAGGTTGTGTAGCCTAGAGTTGTTTAATAAGATCATACTCTTTAGAACTCTCAATAGAAGGAGGAGGTGGTGGAAGAAAAATATTTGGAGGAAGGGAGATAGGAACAAAAGTAGCCTATTTGTTTCATCGAGTGTTATATGTGTGGGATACCATATGGTAACTAGTATCTATAGGCACATTCACTTCATATGTTAAAGAAAATTAGAGAGAAAAGTAGAAGGTTGAGGTCTATCAGGAATACCTCAAATAATTACCACAAGATGAGGTGGGGGTGAATCACAAGCTACATGCATAATTATTTTAGGAATATAAGAAATATTTTAAGCATTAATCAACTTATCCAATGTCCCTTTAATGGGTGGGATAAATTGACTAATAATGATAGAATTGACTACATGATTATATTCTTGAAGAACATTAGAGGTAGAAGAAGAAACAGGGGAAGTATTATCAACATATATATCCATGAGGATCTAATGTGAGGTGATAAATTTTGTCCGCTATTTCATCTAGGGAGAGCACCAACATGAAGATCAAATAAACTAATGATAAGAAAAGTATTAATGATCTCATCCTCTTGCACCAAAATATCCTTAGAAATAACAGGAGTTTCAAGAGAGGGATCAAAGGTGTAGAGGGACATAGGAAGAACTAAGTCACCATCATTCATAAAATGGAGCATCTTGAACTTTTTGAGTAAAGCTAGAAAGTGATATGTAAAAAAGAAGATAAGAAGTTTATTTAGAAAAAATAGGAGGAAGAGAAAGGAGGTATAGACAAAGTTAGCTGAAGGTTGTCATATTTCTCCTTTAGGACTATTGAATGAGGTTTGAGGTAGCACCTTAATTTATTTTTTAGAAAAGAAATTTTATTTTATTTTATATTTAAAATGTTTTTTCTTTTAAAGAATGTTTTTAAGTGTAAGAGAAGTGGGTTCACCAAAATGTAAAAGAGGAAAAATGGTGATTTAACTAAAGTGTATTAACTAAAAAATATCCCTACTTGAATTAAGACTAGTTTTCTACTATTGAACAAATTAAACCTAGAATCCCTCAAAATGCTTTGAAATGAAAGATTTTGAAATAAATAAAGCATTGGAGGAAATAAGAAATTATTGATTTCTTAAAAATGAAATAATAATTAACATTTTTTTTATTATAGAATCGAAAAAAGGGGATGAAAGGAACTTTGTGTCAGTTGGAGAAGCTCACACTCCAGGATGCTAACACATTGCACATACATTTGTTCAATGAGAATATCGAGAAACTTCCAGAAAATGTGTAAATCTAGCCCAATTGTTCACCTAGTTTAAAAATTATAAATTGAAACGCTCTAATAAATACTAGACAATGAAAATGTTGAGAAATAAACTAAATAAAAAGATTTACATGATTTAAATGGAAAACACACAATAACTTACAAACAAGAAATCACTTGCAAACATCTACGTGGTCGAGTGGTCTCAAGATATCGACAAAGACAAGAGTAAAACAAAATGGTTTGGGTTGTTTGAGGGTTTTCCTTTAGGTCAAACCCCTACTTAGGTATTTCTACAATAGCCAAGATAAATAGATACAAAATAATGTGTGAGAGTTCTCATATCCCAAGTGTGTTAGGGAATGGTCAAAGTTATGGATGTGCAATTGTGTAAGCTAGATTGAAAGGAAGGGGATGTGAAGATACTAAGGTACTCAAGGACACACCAAAAAAAATGTTACAATAATAATGACAAAAATAGTATCACCTATAAAGGCTTGAGGAGGCCAAAGAGAGTAAGAGAGCTTGAAGGAGAATATTGGTGAGCTATAGAGAGTTTTAAAGAGAATTGGGAAATCTTGAGAGTGCAAGAGAGATGCAATAGAAAGCCCAAATCTTATTCAAAATGAAAAGATTGATTCAAAACTGAGAGGAGGCAAGATGAAGAGGTTGACAAGACATTTAGATTTGTCTTGTGTAGATTCGACTAACCTGGGTCAGTTAGAAGTGGAAAAATGCTTTGAAATAGCCATGAAACAAGAAACTATCATAAAATGCCAGTGCATCATGTGGACATCCACACAATGTGCTAATGTAAAAATATTTTTTACTAAAAAATGATGAGATATGAGAAAATCACAAGGCTAACAAAAAGGCGATTTAAAAATTAACAAAAAGAGACCATAGGAAACAAAACTTGAACACCTTGAAAAAGAGAAAGGCTATTATAGGAGCTAAAATAAGCCTAAGGAAACACTAAGGGAATGGACACCAAAGTGAACATAAAATATAATATGAAATTGCAAAAGTATACAATATTTGAAGTTATAGTAGCTTTAGAGATGCATTATTGATCTTTTCTTAATTTCACTAGGAAGAGAGATTGAGGAAGATCGAAATTAGCTCATCTTTTACCTTAATTTATTTTGAAATAACATTTAATAAATTTTTTGTTTTGTTATGTTATTTATATACCTATTAATTTCATATGAAATATCCATTCTTTTTTAAGGAGGACCTTTCAAAGTAAGAATAAATATATCTCTAGTGAAATAAGTGCACTCCAAAAGAGGTTGATACATATCTTAATAATTTAACAACTCCTTCAAATGAATAAATTTTACATATTGATGTAGAATTGAAGGGGCGACTAGAAATTGTTTTATCCATGGTCTACCGAGAACAAGCTAAATATTTAAAAATCTGGCATAACGTGAAAAAAGAGCTTGTTCTTTTCTTTGTTCCACTTGCAAGTTTAAGATGGCATTGTATCTTGCATGATATTATTGGAACACTTAAGTGATACCCTTGAATGTGCATATGACTCTTCTTGTAGAAAATTACCATACAAAATCTCTTGTATGCAAATAGTGAAGTGAGAACCATGGCCAACTGTAATTCTTTGAGTGGGCTTGTCCAATACATTATCTATTATATATAGAAACCCATGATATCCATTATTAGGATTTTCATTGTGAGAAAGTGAAATGGATAAAGAAGAAGCCTTAGATTTTCATCACCAATGCAAACAAAAGTCTCATAATATTCTAATAGAATATCACTGCCATTTATTATTTCAAAATCTTCTATAATAGTGTCAAGACAATTAGATTGATCATTGTGGAGATTGAATTGTGTAAATTTGAAGATTTTGGTGAGGGGCAAATAAATGGTTTCCCTCGTGAATTATTTTCTTGGCATGCATCAAATTATTATCAATTAAATGTTGTATCATGTGCTTGAAAATCAAATATTATTGTGTGGTATGACCATTCAACACAAAATGTTTTGAATCAAAATCTTTAGGGGTGATCCCACAATAGTGTGTCCCACTTTTTGGTCAAAGCGAGACATTGAAATCAGCATTTTTAACCAAATCCCCACTCTTTGACACCTATAGCAACTAAACTGTTTAGAATTTGAAGATGATGTGAACTAGTCATTTTTGAGATTTTTGTAGATTTTAAATGTTTTTTTAAAATTAAGAAATAATTTATGATTTTTTACATAACTTTTGATAACATATTTTTTATAGTTAACATTATTTTTAAAAAGTGACATTTATACCAAACGTCATAACTTTTTTATAGAAAGGATAAAATTATAAATTTTTAAACATGGATTCATAGCACCAATTTATCTAGTGCACAAATATTTTTTCATAATTTTTTGTTTCATATTTTTATTTGCTAATTTTTGAAGTGAGATTAGTTATAATTTAGACATATTTTTTTTTGTATATATCCAAATTATTATTATTTTGTTGAAACAAGAACATCAATACCTAGTGCATATATATGTTTTAAAATAATAATCTATTTTACTATTTTTCCATGAGTTTGGAATAGAGACCTTGATGATCATTGAAAAACCTATGTTCACTAGAATAAAAAATAAATATAATCATATTTAATTTATTCAAAATTATACTCATTGTAAAGCTTATTTTGAGTGTTATGATCCTACAAATTATCTTGTCAAGTTGATTCCATTTGAAGGTCCAACTAGAGGGTTGAGACTGAAAATGCTGAGGAAAATTTGAGACATATAGTGTGAGAGGTCAACCAAGGACCTTTGTTTGAAGGCCTTTTGAACAAAGGCATCTTCAAAGAAAGGTGGGACTTTTGTTCAAAGGTACCTTCATTCATAGATGCCTTCATTTGAAGACTTTTATGATCACTCAATTCTTTTTTAAAAATCATTATGATATTGCTATTAGGATTCAATCGTGTAGTTTTCGAGTCAAACTCATTGACCCATGATTCATGAGTAGTGGTTCACAAGAACCCATCTCTCATGATAATGAATGGTCCACTTAGCACTCATTGCATCTAGGTGATGCTCACAGAGGTGAAGCATTGGTCCGTCCCGGGAGGTCACCCATATCAAAATGAGAAGCAAAAAAGTTGTTTCAATACGATCTACTATTTTTTAACAATAAAATAATACCTTTGTTCAAAGATTTCCTCCATTTGAAGGTATTATTTTATTGTTTCCAAATCAATGAAGCAATACTTGCAAATGAAGAAAATCTTCATTTGAACATTTTTTTTGCAAAACCTTTGAATAGAGGCGCCTTTGTTCAATGAATATCTTCAAATGAAGGCATTTCTTACTTTTCATCCCCGTCTAAATTAAAAAAACCTTGTATCCCAAGTTTGGGACTCACTATTGTGGGTTTACTCGTAGACAACATGATTTAAAGTATCCACTAGTTGGATTGATGGTACTGTAATCATATTTACCCCCAAAAGCATTTTCAATATATCATCTAGGGGATCTTGAAGGCTTGTAAACTTTCTTGGTACTTGAGGTTTGATGGTAATAATATTTAAAGTCTTTTATCCATCATTAACATTATAAACATTTGAATTCGAATCCTGCTTGTGAAAAGTGCCATCACTACTCTTTTTTAACATATTTTTTATTAAAATTTTGAAAGATAGCATGAAGAAAATGAAGGAGAACTAGACAAGCCTTTAACTATTAGCATCTTCTAACTTTAGCTCATAATCCCTAATATTTGCACACAAATAGGAAAATGTAGCATACTAATTGAAGATAAAATATTTTTAATTGCAAGGAGCAATCTATCAATGAACAAACATTCCAACTCATCATCTAGAAGCTGATAATACACATTAGCAAGCAAGGATTGAAATCTTAAAACATAGTCATTAACACTTTCATTACTTCTTAGCTTACTTTGAACTAAATTTGAGAACATGGCCTTTAAACCAATTTTCACTTAAGTGTTGGATACAATGGTTGGTTAACTCATCAAATGAATGGATAGAACTATGCAACAATGAAAAGAACCATTTGAGTGCATATTCTTTGTATGTATGCGAAAATAATTTTGTAAACAAGAAATCATTGTACATGAAATATAAACGAGTGGCATTAAAAGATCTATTGTGGGTCATTGGGTCACCCTTGCCATTATACAATTCAAACCTTGATGCTAGAAAGTACATCAAAAAGAACGTGTTGAAATATCATAGGATAAAGGATTGAGTTAGTTTATGCTCAAGCCAAATAATTTTTAGAGCTTAAAGAGAGTGTATTGAGCTTGTTTTTAACTTCACTAAGTTCTTTCACAATGCAGTGAAAGGAAGGTTGGCCATTGGTGGAGTGAGTAAGAATATGATCGGAAATTGGATGGGCATTTGTGGCTTGAGAAGGAATGGTGGAGGAAGTAATTATAATAGGAGGTCAATAAGAGGATATACATAAATGATAAGGACATATAGACATGGGAAGTAAGAGTAATAATAGAGGTAGGCATCATGGTATGAAGTTGAGAAAGAGATCATGATGAGAAGACGGGACATAATGGACACGAGAATTAGTATAATGGAGGTAGGAGTGGGAGGGGTATGAGATGATTTAGGTTGATGTAGGATGGGAAGTTCTATAGGAATGGATGAGGTAAGAAAATGGATGGGAGAAGTAGGTGATTGAGGTTAAGAAGGGAGAATAGTGGAGGAAAGATAAGAGTGAATAGATGTGAGCATCATTAAGAGCCTCAAATCAACTAACTATTTGGCTAATACCCTTAAGTAGATGCATCCCATATATTTTGGTCATAAGCATATTGTGGATTTCAATGAATAGTGCCAAAGGATTAGAGCCATCCTCAATCTTACTAATATCTTCTTTAAGAAGTTGTAATTTTCTATCCATTTCATTACTCATTATATCTCCATGTGCAAGGTACACATGAGGATCACAAACCTCTTCCTTATTAAGGAGCAAATATGTGTTCAAAATTTCAACAAGAAGAGCCTAAAAATGATTCATACAAAGAGATGGGGTCTAGAGCTATGCCTAATAGGAAGGTGAGATATTAGAAGATGCTTTGGAACACAACCCATAGAACATGGTTGATCAAAGTAAATCAAACAAATTTCAACTTTGAGAAAAAATATGGACCAAATGAGAAAAAATAGATAGGAAATTTTAAGAAAAGATTGAACCCTAAGACAAAGCATTGGATGGGCTCAAAATGTCTTTGCCAATATGTAGGGACATAAATTATATGGTATAGGCATCCAGGTTTAATAAATTGATATAAAATAATAAATCTAATCAAATCTAAATAAATGATCTGGAATTACTAATATAAATGAAATTGAGAGGGTTAGAATAACTTAACTCTACTTTTTCAATTTAAGGTAGTTGATGATGGTTGATTTGCTATAGAATGTAGTAGATAATCAATATATTTTTGAAAAGATAAGCAACATTTACAGGGTGTTGTACCCTTTACACAGAAAGCCTAAAGGGCCGAAGGAACGCATAGTTCAAACAAAACTTGAACTAGAAGAAACACACAAAAACAATTGACCGTCAACTGTAGAACAACCAAAAATTAGACAACCCCTGAACCCGAGGGATCTAAACTAACTCCCTGAACCCGAGGCCAAGAAGAGGCAACAGATTTGGGGAGACCCTTCTTCTTCCGCATCACAACCGACCAGGAAGGCTCTTAATCGAGAGCCAACGAGCAAGGCGAGTGGAGCGGATCCGCAATAGTCAACCCGAGAGAGGGGCCACCACGCAGCGAGGGAGCCAACAACGAAACAACAGAGGTAGGAACTGGCAAAGATCCGACAGAGTCGAACAACAAAGGACGGGCAGGCTCTGGCAGAACAACGACAGCAGAAGGTTCCGATGGAACAGAGACAGCAAAAGGTTTCGCAACAGGGATAGTCGGAAGAGGGTCCTTGGTAGGCTCAGGAAGATTGTCCTCCTCAGAGGAACTAACCGAAGGGGGAGAACCAACGGTGAGGTGGTCTGTGGAAGCATTCTTCCTCCAAGTAGCAGCGCTCTTGCAGCGAGCAAGAGGGCAACCGAAGGCCAAATGACCAATGGAGAAGCACCTCCTGCAACGAAAAGGGAGGCCCTCATAGTCCAACAACTGCATCCAAGGTCTGTCCTCCGATAATCAATATGTTGAATTTGATATTGAATCAACTAATCTTCTATCACAATCATGTTAAACACTTCTTCTTTGCTAATGGACAAGGCCGCACTCAAAATTTGGTGTTGGAAAACTTTTTTGACACATTAATCTTTTGCCCTACACTCTGTAGTGTTTGTGGGCTTGCAAGAATTGATGTGTTTGAATTGGATGGTGTTGAGAAGCACCTTGTGGAAATTGTTGATGTGTAAAGGGAAGACTTAGAGCTTCATTGGTAGCTAGTCAACCCCCATTGTTGATGAACAAAGTTGGAGGATGTGCTAAACAAATACATATAGTGCCTAAATGAAAAATCAAAGTGTAGAATCACGTATTGTCCACTAGTGAGGTGTTGATGCAAACTCTAATACCTTGGTACAAATTTGTAACACTAAGATCCACTAATCATCAATGGCCTAGGGTTGTCCATAAATGCAAGTTCTAAGTGCTCAATTCAAAGTGTTTTGATAAACAAGTTGTCAAAGAATGGTTTTATTTTTCAAAAAAGGTCAACATTTGTGTGCTTGCAAGAAAGTATGTGTTTGAATTGGACAATGTTGAGAAGCACCTTGTGGAAACCAATGATGCATTAAAGGAAGACTTCGAACTTCTTTGGTAAGAAGTCAACCCCCATTGTTGATGAACAAAGTTGGAGGATGTGCTAAGCAAATATGTGAAGTGCCTAGATGATAAATCAAAGTGTAGTTATCATTTATTATCCATTAGTGAGGTGTTATGCAAACTCTAATACTTTGGTCTGAGTTTGATAGACAAGGTGCCATAAAAAAGTGGATTTATTTTTTAAAAAGGTTAGTTAAAAAATGCTAAGAAAATAACTTTAGATAAATTGAACATTGAAATATTGCATTTATGACAAGACCAAAAATAGGTATAAAACAAACGGTAAAAGCGCAAACACTTTTATCCCTTGTTAATAGATTAAAATAACCAAGACAACATTTGCATCCTGCCAAATAATTTGGCGTTCTCCATGACGGAAAAAAATGGAATAACATCCGTAGTGGAGATTCAGAACCGATTTTTATTTGTGCATTTTCTGCATTTACGATTTCTTTATATCACTTCCCTTTTGTCTATCTTCTTGTTCATCCTAATAGTTACGTTCAAGCTCAGCAATGTGAGTTTATGTCTGCTTTCCCAGGCCAAAAATATTGGTTGAAGAAGAGTAGGGCAGTAAAAAATGTCTTTGTTTCATTATGCATCAAAGACAAACATGATCATATGGGCAACCCAACATGATGGTTTGTTCGGATCTACAAAAAGTGTTTTCAACCTAATCATAGTTGGAGTTGGAGCAAGTTCAAGTATACCATCAAAAGCAAAACCATATGAGAGACAGCAAAATGTTGCCCTTATTTTGTCCCCTACAAATGGCCAAACCCATATGGCATGCATAGCTTGTATTCTACCAAATCAATAGGTTTTGATATCATCTCTTTGTGAAGGGTTGTCTCAATATATTCTAGAGCTAACATTGTCTATATCTCTGTTTAGGCAGCTAGATATTTCAGCTTCATCAATTTAAATCACTCAGTGATATAAGTACAGCCTGATTTGGATCAATGGTGGAGACATATGTACTCTTCTAGGATGAATGACTCAAAGGCCACAGAATGGGTCCTCCCTACAAAGTTAGTCCTACACAAAATTGGTTTCTCATTTGACAGTGACCAAAAGGCTAGCTACTATATAGAGCATACCCTTCTGACTAGGTTTTTTTTTCCTGATCGAGTGGAGAAAATGGCTTGAATGGTGTGCAATCCAGGTATTACATTAACGGGAATTTCGACCATCCTCTCTCCCTCTCAAACCCCAGAACTTGATCATTCTCATCTTCCGCTGTAAGAACTACATCCAGATCTGAAGTATTCTCTCCACCCAGCGAATAGAGTAGCTCAGATGTAACAGGTTGAACTTAAACATGAGAAATAATTTGCCTAGTCTTGCAAAAATGTTCTTAGCTGGTCAAGGTAAAGAAGTTCACTCTAGATATGGTCGGTAGTTTTTGTCTTGTTTGCTAAACATTATCACTGATACCCATTCGCCATCACATTGGTAAATAACATAGTTGCTGTATGTCATTCTAGAAAAAGCTTCGACAACAATTGTTATACATTCTCCTAGTTGTTGATTTAAAACCATATGGAATGATTTCATTTTGTAACTAGGCCAGTTTGCATGCGGTGTTTTCCATAGGTCATTTACTTGTTGCTCTGTATCTAAGTAAATAGCAACGCAGCAAATACAAAATTCTTTTAACTCTGATGTAAGAGTTGTTACATTTTAGGTTTGCTTCAATCCTAAGCTTGTCACAAACAGACTTGGAACCATTTGACCTATTAAGGCCATAAGAGATATCTAGGGTTTATAACCGAGGAAGCAAAGAGCTATGCAGCATAAGAAAGATGTGCTAATTTCTATAGACTTGACAACACAGTACGTGCTGCTTGATAATGAAAGTTTGGCCTTTGTAATAGTTGTCCTGAAATCGGTAATTTTTGAAACTTGATCAGGAATACTAGATATATACCGATCACTCTATCAAAGCAAAAAAATGCTAGTTGCAAATACAGAAAGAAAAAGGAAAATATCAGATTAGTAAGTATTCCCAACACGAGGAAACTGAATATACCAGGGAATCAAGGCACTTGTTTAAGAAACTCACTTCTGTTAACATC
Organism: Sequoiadendron giganteum; assembly: GCA_007115665.2. NCBI lineage: Eukaryota > Viridiplantae > Streptophyta > Pinopsida > Cupressales > Cupressaceae > Sequoiadendron > Sequoiadendron giganteum. Next base: position 483,852,780 of record CM021109.1, read on the forward strand.
TATTTTTCAGTTCCCAAGTTACCTCAAAATTGTTCTGCATGTATATGATTGAAGAGAATTGAAAAAGGGTTGTACTCAGAAGAGTATGGAAGAATAAAAAGGTGAGAGGTTCCCTCAATCCCTTTTTTGATACCCTTGAATTTAATCCAGGGTTACAAATAAAATCATGCACCCCTGGCAATGGTAGGGATCAACAGTTTACATGCTGACAGCCAATCACCGGTTTGCCCAACCAGATGTTTTTGCAGGGGATGCATAAGCAATACTCAAAAGGAATACTTGAAGAGAAAAATTACAGAGTTATTAACAGGCTGGTGATGATGACACAGAAATCCTTACAAAATATTTACAGTCACAGGGCTTATGTATGTACACACAGCAAGCACATTTTAATAAGATGCAAATGTTCTATGTATAAGTTAATAATAATCAATTGATGCTACTGTACAAGAGAGTGAGAATTTTAAAGACTAGCAACAACACCATGAAGAAACAGTAAGGAGCGGCCGATCTTGCCACGCCAGAGAGAGGAAACCAGGGGATTCTACAAGAGAATATCTGTCGCAATAATTCCAGAGAAGAATTCGAGCTTGACTCATAGCATAGTGACTTAGATTAGAACACTTAAATCCAGCCGATTCCATCAGCAAACGCCACTGATCTATTCCTTCTAATCTCATTTTCCTCTCGGCTCCTTCGTATGCAATGATCCCTGTAATTTTTTCTTCGAAGAAAAGCTTCTCCACATTGAGGCGCTCAGGGCAATCCCTTGTCATGATAGGTCCCATGGAATCAAAAAATGCAGAATAATAATGCAGAGCATTTCGGAATCGAGCTTGAAACCTGCACCCATTCAAGTTGGCCTCATATTCCCCTAGTGTCACCACTTTAGGGGATAAGGCGATTGCCAACTTGAGTGTTTTCATTAAGGTCTCAGATGACTCTCCCAGGAGATTATACAACTGCAACATGAAATTGACTGCTACGCACTCATCTTGCTCAATTTTTATCATGGATAATTCCACCTCACTCATTTGACTAGAAATTGGACAGAATTCGAAGTCTAGATCGAGCAAGGAAGCAAATTCTTTGAGCCTTTTGCCAGTGGCGTGCAGAGAAGCAGTGGGATTAGGGCCAAGAGATGGAGCAGGAATACCTGTGATTTTTATTTTGCGGGGCTTGTTTCCCGGTCTCGTTGCAAATGCCTGCAAAATGGCTGCCCACTGTATTCCCTGCGCAATACCGAAGTCGACTATGTGGATTTTTTCTGCTTTGTCCATTGCCTCCAGGATGGCTTGATTTGCAGTCAAATGAGCAAATTTGGAGTAGGGGCAGGCATCATTCAAAGCCTTATATGCCAGCACCGATTCCTCAAATTCGCTGCTGGAATCGGGCTGGGGCTTTTGCTCGCTGCGTTCGGCAAGTCGTCTGGAGAGGGCATTGGCAAAATAAGACACCACTCTCTGCGCAGGATCGCCCTGAGGGAACAACATGGTCTGCAAATGAGCAATCGATTGAGCAGCTCTCTCAGGTTCTGTGTCCACTACTTTTGCGCATTCCAGAAGCGATTGCACTAAATGCGGGCTCGGGCCATGTTTATACTGGTCCAGAAATTCGCTCTCCGGTTTCAAATCCTCGTCTCTTTTCGTCTTGAGAGCATCCTGCCCCTGCCATTTCTGAGGCGATGTTGAGGGTTCGCGTTTTAACTGCGCATTAGGTACCCGATGGAGCGGAGGCTGGAACTCGTGACTTCCTCCTGCTACTGCTGCTGCTCCGCTGTACTGCTCCTGCAATGCTAACGCCTTTGGCTTGGATGACGAGAGTAGCTCCGACGAAGCGGCAGATAGCAGGTCTGCAGAGGGCGATGAGCACAGAAGCTCTGCAGTCGTACTGTCGCAGAAGGGCCGCTGCTGCCGCTTGGTCGAGACAAACGCCTCCCCAAGAACCCCAAATTCGCTCTGCCAACCATCTTGATAACCGCCGCTCGGTAGCTCGGAGCTCTCCGTCGACTCACAGGGATTGCTGTCAAAAGTAATACTGTTGGTATTGTTGCCATCCGCCTCCGGCTGCAAGTCCGTCATCAGGCAGTCCATCCACTCAGGGCAGACATCAGGTGCAACAACGTTCACCGGGGATTCGAAACCACCGAATGTCTGCAACTCCGGTAATCTGAAAACTCCGCCGCTCTCTTTCACCGGCGGCCTTTCTTTCTTCACCAGCACGTCCTGGTTGAATAGGCCAGTAGTGGCCGGAGGCGTTTCGATGAGAGACATATGCTGGTGTTGCTTGAGATGCAACCCCCCGTCTGGCAAATGGTGAGCAAACTCGTGATAGTGGTCCATGGGGGCGAAAAGCATGGACGCCCTCGACAAGTCCATAACCGAGTTGGGCTCGCTCAGATAAGATGTGGTGGCAGCGGTAGCTGTGGTGGTGGTGGAGCACAAATCACCCATGACATCGGGGCACAGTCCCGAAGCAAAGTTCCCTTCTTGCCAGGCAACACCAGAACCCGGACCGACGAGCCATGGGTTCATACTCATGCTCATTCCCATGTTGCTACCGGCAGTCCCAAAATAATTGCTGGGATGATTTACATAAACTTGATGCTGGTGATGCTGAGGGTGATGCAGCTGCTGCTGCTGCTGCACCAGCTGCTGCGCTATGGCCATTAAATTCCCATTCTCCGCACACATGTAAGCCATTTTTCTCTTCTTGGAAACCAGCAAAACTTACTCCAACAAAGACGCGATTTATAGCAATTAGGTATTCCAACTAGAGAAGCTCCAGTTCATTATGTAGGAGGCTCCTCTGACAGCAGCAAGGAACAAGCTATAGGGATAGATTGCAGGTTAGAAATAGCAAAAATGAGGCGCGAGCATTCGGGACCTCAATGTAAGCAGAGCAGAGCTACTACCGCCTTGCATATAGAAGACAGAGAGATAGAGAAAGAAAGAGCGAGCTAAGAGGAGTAGAGTAGATCGAGCAACGAGGCACTTGAAGTAGAGAAAGACGAGGCGGCCCAGCAGAAGGAGAAACCCGAGGAAAAGGACCGCGGTCCGCGGGGCCCGGCTATGATGAACAAACGAATGGCAAACTCCTACAAAAATCAAAAAGCAAATGAAATCATATACCCGGACGACATTACTGTGCCCACTACACTCTACTTCACAAAAACCCTAATTCCACCCCTCTCTACATGTCACTACCCACCTGTCGCCACAACCTGTCCTTTACTATAACCATGTGCATCCCCCACCCTTCCCAATCGCATACCCATCGCCGCAGTCTTTATGCCTCAACCCATCCTATGTCTGATCCTCCCCCCTCATCATCGTCCATGGACTCTAAGGTTAGGTGGGCCGGGTGGGGCCCGGTGGAGCCCCCGGGCCCCACCCCAACACCCGGCCACACTATTTTATAAGACCTCCGGGTCGGCGTTCGCCGCCGTCCACGTGGGTCACCGGGCCCTCACCTCGGGAGGCGCGCCACTGCGGCCCCCGCCGTTCGATGCGCCACGCGACGAAAGTTGCGCCCCTGAAACAAGTGGGTCACTAATTGCTGGGCCCCACGGATGACGCCCTCCGCGTCAGACCTTAGGCTTCCATCCACACCGTTCGTTCCCCATCATCCGACGCCTGTGACTCTGAGTACCGTTGGGGCACGCCGTAACGGACGGCTGGGAAGGAGCGGACAGTGGCGTGGGACCCGTAGCTTTTACGCCCGGTCAAAAAGTCCGTCGTAAAACAAAGAAAAACCACACGGAGACCAGTGAAAATTGTTAAAGTGGGTAAAAATTCATTGCCGTCCTCTCTTTATGGACGACCAGCCGGCCCGGACAACCGGCCCGCCGGGCCCGCCGGGCCCCTAAATAACACTAAAGCTGAGGTAAGGGTTTGCTATACTGGACGGTTAGACGGAATAAGGAAAAAGAAAATAAAAGCAATCAAACAAGGCTTATTCCACATTCTTGTTAAAAAAATCAAAATCAACCTGCCTTTCGGTAAGCTTAAAGAAAACCCATTCCTTATTCCCACACTCAGGATTCCACAACCCACCCTTTTAGCTTAAAAAAACCCAGTCTCTTGTTTCCCTGCCCTAGCCTACCATCTTCTACAGCAAATCTGATTTCCTGAAAAAATTATCTTATCCTAACACTTGGTTGGTTGATATGACCCATTATGAAAATTGACCAGCATTATGATTGCTTTCCTCTTACCAAGTCAAAAGTAGTGTTTCCATTGGATATTATTATAATGGTTTGATACATTACAGATATGATGGGCCTCCAGACAGGTCACAAACACAAAAAGCTCCTCTCTCAGGGAGGAATTATTCAGGGCCTTCCATCACAAGTAAAGTGACTTGCTCTGGGCTTTGCGGCTTTCAAATGGGATTCCAATACGTCTCTTTTATCTCCCTACCCCACTAACTTCCTTCATTTGCATGAAAACTAAGTCCAGATTTGTTTTGTTCAGAGAAATGTGAACGTAGACAAAAGAGATCATATATTTTTTCATGCTACAGTCCCTTACAAGCAAAATATCTTTACCCTTTTCCTGCATTTTCTGTGGCTTAGAATATATCCAGAGAACTTCAGATGGCTCAGTTATAAGTAATTAACGTCGCTAATGGCCCAAAAAGCTTCTTAGTGACAATGATCTCTGGTTATTAGGGAAAGAGAAATTCCATATAAAATGCTCGGGTCAAACTTCCAATGGCCAATATGGTTGGAGCACCATTTTTTTAAACCATTTCTTATTCTCAGTGACATATTAGGTACGGCACGTATACCTTAGTCTAATAGAAAGAATTAAAGACAAAGGCCAAATATACCTGTATAAGTTACACCCAGGATCATTTAATGGTGCCAATCTTCGCACACAAACTAGAATTGTAGCCCTGTTAGAATCCACTGGTCCCACTACCTAATCATACAAGAACCGCAAAGCAGTTTGTTCTCACCTTTTACTATAAGATTTGTTTGTTTATTTAGTAATCTTGTTTTAAAAATTGCATGGTTAAAAGAGTTTAATTTTTAATTAATAAATAGAAAAGATTGGTTAAATTTATTTTAATCGTATTTTTATAATAGATTTATGTTTTGAGTATTTTGTGTTTTTAGATTATAGGTAAACTTTTTTTATTGGACATGGATCAAATAGATTTGGATTTTTAAAAGGGTTCAAATTTTTGTTTGCTAAACAACAAGGTTACAAGAGAGGAAGTTGCTACAAAACACCAAATCCAATAGCACCAAAGGACCAAAGAGGATGATAGTTAGATGATTTCTAATCTAAATCATGCTTGAGAGATGAAGTTGCTACAAAACACCAAATGTTTGAAGCTCTAGACTTGTGAATTCAAACCTCTGGAATACACGAGAACCATTAGATTTCCAAAACTCAATGGTTCACATTTTTTTTTTTTAAATGATTTAAAGTCATGACTTATTTTTTTTGAAACAATATTGTTGCATCAACTTATCAAGTGGTACTGGTGAATTAAATGTTAAAGTGTTGAGTATTTGATGTCATTGTCTTCGTTCTAACTTCTATATATACTTCACCAACTTGATGTTCTTCATATCATTTATAATATATTTGGCTTTGATTTCTTTCTTCTCTATTCTCAATTTAATTATGATATGGAGTCTTCATGATGTGTCATGCTACCCAAATGTTTTTGGGAGAAACGAAGCAACAATGCATATGACAGACGAAAGCTAGGTATGGTTTTTACAATTCCTTGTGTGCAGGTTGAGGATGCTATAATTATAATTGTGGGTAGGGAATGGCTTCATAACAACCCCTATGCTCTATATTCTGAGGTAGCTTTGGCTTTCTTGTCCAACTGATGGATATTTTGCTCAATAAAGATTTGGTGAAGATGCTGGCAATATGTTATTTGCAGCCTTTCATTTACTCTATTTCTTCGTTGGAGTTGGCACTAGAGCATTACAATTTTGAAAGTGGATTAGCGCGTATTGGTGGAATCTTCCAGAAAGTGGAATTGCATGCTTCTACAGTGCAAGCTCTTGCCCTGGTTAATATGAGATGGGGTCTGCTATGTAATATGAAAAATGAATCATTAAAGAGTCTAGAGTTTTGGAGGAAGGCTTTAGGTGATCTATTTTTCTTCTTTGTTGCTACTTTGTTAAATTCGATTCACCTTATACTCAAACACCTGATTGATGGCCTTAGCTAATTGTTACCTATTTTTTGCTTCTAGCTCAAAAATAGGTCAAGTTATGTTTGTTTTACAAGATGAAACAAAGACACATATTACTTATGCTATATTGCATTCCAAGTGCATAAACAACATCAGAAAGATTACATCATCAAACTATAGATTGCATTCATGCAGATGCATGTTTAACATAAAGAAAGATTGCACAAATCCTTTCAAAGTAATATTTATTAACAATGTAAATGTATAAAGGTCTCACAACTAACTGTTTTTAAATAGAAGAAGGAAAACATTATACATTTATAGATATTAATGAAAATGAATGAACATAGAAGGAAGGAAGACCAGTCATTGCTTGATTGACTGGTTCTTGTTGAGTTGTCCAACATTATTCCTGTCATCCGCTTGTTCTACATCTAGTTGTCATTTCCTTAATGCTCCTGATTGCCTACATTTGAGAGAGAAGGTTATGTTAGAGCAATGAAAGATCTTTAATCCTCATATGCACGTACCTCTACAAACATACAATATAATCTTCAAGTGCATTAAAGCAGCTAGCATCATGACAAATGTTAAAAAATCAACAAGAAAATCAAGCATATCTGTCATATGCACATGTTTTTTTTCACTTGTTTGCTTCATGTGAAAGTATAGGAAAAGTAATGTTGTTGTTTTGATTCATTTAATATCAACATGTGGGTTAAAATGTGGCTCCCACAAGGGTTGATCCTAGCATGCTGCCCTCATGTTACCAAGAGGATTGAGAGTGATAGTTCATCTCATTTGACGTCAATTGAACTAATACACATCACTCATGATAGTGAACTAATAGGTCACTATCAAAAATGACATATACATGTTTGATTGATTCATCAAGTGATAGTTTTTAATAGAGTCAGTCTCGAATACACAATTGTTGAGTCTAAAGGACAACAAGCAAGTGATCCCACAATAGTGGTTTACAATTTTTGGCCAAACTGGACACTAAAATTATTATTTTTAACTAAATCTTCACATTTAGGCACCTATAGCAGCTAAATCGTGAGGAATTTGATGATGATGCAAACTAGAGTCTCATCACATTTTGCTTGTAGATTCTAAAAATATTTATTTCAAAAATTTTGGAATCAGATTGCACTTCTTTTTCCATCTCCCACGAAAACTGGTTTTTTTTCAGAAAAAACATTTTAAAAAAGTGACGCACATCGTATAACGCATAACTTTTTTTCCATGAAGGATAAAATTCTAATTCTTTCAAATTTAGATTTGTGAATTTGATATCTAATGCTTCCACTTGGTTGGATAGCTAATTTCGAGGACTACCTGATTCCAGTTGGGCTTGTGAAGTCTTTGCCATTTTCATGTTCAAACCGAGCTCCGAAGTGCAAAATTTTAGGGTTTTTTTGTGAATTTTTTCAAACATCAGGGAAATAGGGGGTTCGACCGAACCTGGGTTCGCTCAAACCCAGGTTTGCTCGAACCCCCTCCCCAAAAGGGGTTTTCATTTGGATTTTGTCCGTGCATGTGATTAATGGGTCTGCTCGAACCTTGGTTTGAGCGAACCATTTTTTGGTTCATGCGAACCATCTAGTTCGTTCAAACCCCCAAAATGTAAAATTTTTCCATGGGATCATTTTTTGTGAGTTTTCCTTCCCCACTGGAATTGTAAACCACTATTGTGGCTTCACCCAAGCACAAATCCATTTGTCTAAAGACTGTTCTCCAAAACCCTTAGAATATATCATGAGCATTGAGAATGATATAAGAAATGATATAAGACAACCATTTAAGGGGAGAATTGTGCTAATGAAATTCTTTGAAATAAAAGGTTTTGAGTTTTGGCTAAGTGGAATAAATCAAGGAAACAATAACTTTCTAATAAATAGAGCAAATGAATAAGCAGTGATAGTGAGATGTAAAAGTGGTTTAAAGTGAGACAAAAGACAAGAAAGTCATGACCCTGGATGGTGTTGTCAAGTGGACAAAGGACAGAGTTGGTGCCTATATTCTTTAATTGTCAATATGAAAAGGTTACAGGCATAATTCATAGTTTTATTGTAGAGAAAGTGGCTGCCAAAGTTGAGTATAATAGCATTTAATTTGTCTGACTATGAGTATGATGACAAAGTTTACAAGGTTTATGGCAGAGTTTATGACAAGCATGAATGGCAGTTTCCATGAAGATGAATGTTTAGGGATGGCCAAGATTGTTGGTGAAAATGCATAAAGGTATTGAAGACTGTAATTATAGTGAGCAGAGATGGAAGGCTTCATGCACCAAGGACAAGTCTTCTTGATTGTGACAAATACATGCATGGACTGTTATAGAGAAAAATAGTGATGACTGATATTTTCATGAAGACATGATAACCTTTTAAAAGAAGTGATAGTACTATCATGAAAAAGGTTTGTTACATGTATGAACAAAGGATTGTCACTATAAAAGGAGGTAGCGGTACATGTTTGACAATAGGGCAATCATGAAGGCACAATAACCAAAATACAATGACAAAGGTATAGAAAAGTACAAGACAATCATGGTGCAATATTAACCATGATCATTTTTCAAGGTTCCAGATTAAGAAAAATGTATACAAAGACATCCATAATATACTCATCAGTTCCCTCAATGGACTGTACAAGGAGATCCGGCAATAGCAATGATGTTAGAGCAATGCTCTAAGCAATGAGGGATCACAAACATTATATGAGCATTCACCTATGCATGTATAAATTGATCTCAATGTGCATTAAATAGGAAATGCATACTTTAGGTGTCTAGGAAAACTATCAAGTCATCATACACACCTAGAACAAGCACTTTTGTTTTCTAACTTGTTTGCTTCATGTGCAGGTATAGGAAAATTAATGTTGCTATTTTGATTCATTTAATATTAGCATGTGGGTTAAAATATGGCTCCCACAAGGGTTGAGCTCAACATGTTGTCAAGTTTTTCTTTTGTCAAGGCATTGGACTAAGATCATCATCTCATGGTTTGCTTGATTAATCACACATCACTTATGGAAGTGAACTGTAGAGCACTGTCATAGGTGACATATCATCAAATAGGTAAATCATGGGTGATTAGTTTTGGTTCAAATGCAATCATAAGATATCAGGAGCAGTGAATCATAAATACGATATGAGGAAAGAGTTCAATGCATCTACTGTCATGGTTGCTAAGCAGAATTTGTACTATACTCTGAATAATATTCATTGATACAATCATAGAGCCAAGAGTATTGCACTAGTTTTGGAATGCATAAATGGCAGTCAAAATTGTTAGGAAGAAATTCCATCTAAACAATTAATGCAAAGATAGTTTTGAAGATTTCTCAGATTCCATGTAAGACCACGACCTATCATACAAAGGGCATTGAACTTGAAGGTTTGCAAGCACAAATGACTATCCTTTATGACTATAAAAGACACAAAGATAGTTATGATGGAAGTCCAACGTCAATTCAAGAGGTAGTGTAAGATGACAATTTATTCACTTTGAAGTGACAATCATTGTAAGGAAAAGAAAAGGTGCAGAAACGCTTTCCTAACGCTAAAACCATAGAGGAGACATGCAAAGACAAGTTTTAAAACATTAAAACACTTAATATGAACACATTCAGGGTAACAAGAGTAATGAAAATAAAAAGATTACAAAGATAACACTAGATTTATGTGGGAAAACCCTTTCGAAAAAAAAAACCCACCACACCAAGAGAAAGACACTTTGTATTATAGTAAGCAAAAGATTACATACAAAGTTATAGTCCTCACTCTCTGATAATTAGCTCACAACAACACTCGAGGTTTCATGCACTCACTGTTACAATGCTATTACGACATACAATGAATACAATAAACTGCTCTTCTATAGATCTCTCTAATGACTACTAGTCAAGACCGACTATTACAAGTCTCTCTACAACCACCAATTAAGATGCATTAAATTCAGTTCTTCATTGACACACCAAATTGATCTCGGATCAGATCCACCTGCAATCATGCATCGAGCCACCCCCGCAATAAATTCGTTGTAGAGAAAATACAATTCGGGCTTTGCCAATCGCCAAAATCCGATCACAAGAGACTACATAATACTTCGCTATTCACCAATCCAGCTTCTGACAATAAATATTGTTTTGCAAAAATGGTGCAAAAACAACTGATGAGAAATCACCACATGTCACACTACTATTTGTTTCACCGCTTGACCGAGGAGTGATCGGTCAACAAACCCTACAGTCTAAGATCCCTTTGCTATCGCTAACTATTGCATCACATTCTGAGCCGACAATAATCTGCTATCACCAAAACATCGACCGCCAGCCCTACCGGGTCCCACAAGCCACGTGTCCACTGCTCAGGAGGTTTCGGGGCATCCAGGAGGGAATCTCCAAGATTCCCATGAGCCCGCTCAGAATGAGCTTCCAAGGTTGCCACGTGTCCACCGCTTGCGCACTACGCTTGGCCTACATGGAAGCCGTTGGAGCTCCTTCGGGGAATCTCTAGCGGCATCTGGTAGATTCCCTAGGGAACTCTTGAGGCATAGACAAGTGTCCATGGCCCAACAACCCTTCGCATAAAGCAGCTCGGGGCCCACCATCTCTTCGCTGTGCTCACCACTTTGACAAGCCACCACATGTCATGCGTATAGGAAATTCTGCTTGGCGAAAAGGTTAACAATAGTACTTTCCTTTGGATGTCACGGAAAGCAACCATCACCATCAAATGAAGCTAATAGCAGTCATTGATGCAAGGTATCAGAACATCGGTGAGACAAAGCATTTCCTTTCGCCGATAGATGACTACTCTACCGATAAAGCCAAGGCCAACAAACAATCCACCAACTCCACGCCCATCAGCCCATCTCTGTGACAACCCTCAGAGTCTCGCCGATTAGACTAAGTCTCACCGACCAAAGGGTCAAGCTGACCAAATGAGAACACTGTGGTAAAGCGATAAGGGCATAAATTCATCAAGCCTCTCTTAGAGGTCCAAGCCAGTAAATTGAGGCACATTTTCCAACAGTCATATAGTCATGAAGGTTAGTCTTATCTATGAAGGAATAAAGGTATTGTCATGTGTCAAAAGAAATAGTGCTAGGATAGTTTATGAAAGTAAATGATAGTCAAAATCCAGCATACAGTGATAGGGGAGATTCACCATAGCTTATAATATAGTCATGTAATGGTTGCCATATATCTAAGAATAAAGTCACAACATTACCCACAGAAACAAGTACATGAGCTAGTCATATGCAACTAACCAAAGTAAGCAGTTTTATACTTCATAAGGTTTTGTTGCCAAAGTATCATGATAAGTAAGAAGGGTATAGTGATTAACTATTCAAGAAATAAAAGTAGCACTTGACCTTTATCACTTTCAAGTCTAAACAGAGTGGATACAGTGAAGTTGGCATTTCTTTGAAATGATAAGCCATCTTGCTAATGAAATAGTGATCCAACAAGAGTGAGCCTGAAGCAGGATACTTCACTTGAACAAAAATTGTATCATCATAAGTACATTTTAAGAAAGCAGTGCATCATAGTGAGAGTATGTTCAAATGAAGGGAGAATCATAATTTCAAATTATAGTGGCATTGCTTTACAAAGGCAAGCTAAGCTATCATCTAAGGTTAAGGTAATACAGTGCCATTTCAACTTTTGAAAGCTAGAGAAGATGAAAGTATGCAAAAAATGTATGTAATTTAGAAATTTCATGAAGCCTTTATCAGTCATGCATAATGAGTAGATTAAAATGGTAGAAGACAATGATCTTGTTTCGAATAGAGGACAATCTTTAAGATCAGATGCAATGGTAGACTTGTTATAAGAAGTATTAATGGTAAACAAAGGGTTTTATAAAGTAGGTTATGAAGAAGTCTTTGTAGTGATCAAAAAGCCCATATGTTCACCAAATATGACATTCAAATATGATAAGGGTTAGAGCCCTTGAATTCATATTATAATCTTGTACGGGCTTGTCATAGCAAAGGGTATTATGAAAAAGTTGGTCGTTATTACATGGTATCACACCAGGCATAATGTATTTCAAAGATCAAAAGGAACATTTCAGGAGCTACGACATGAGGGGTAAGCAAAAACCCAAATATGCAAGTATTTTGAAGTCGCGACCATGAAGAGAAATCATGGAGTTAGAAGCTACACAGAGGGAAAAGAGAGTTTTTGAGCCTCTGTGGCATGAACAAATACATTTATAGAAAAGAAAGAAAAGGGAGGGTTTCAAGTTGTTACAGACCTAGTGCAAAGTAGTTTAACCCATGGCTTGGTTTTTATGCATTTCTTATTAAAATACATAAGGATTCAAAAGATGCAGAGTTTTCATGTGTTAGTGCTTACCTAGATTCGGTTTTGAGCCATCACAGTGTGAAGTCACTAATTGAAAAATGTCCCATGCCTTCAAGAATCCATTCTCCATGGTGGTTAGGAGATAAGAAATCAATAAAGAGAAAGGAAAGCATATGGAGATCATCATAAAAATGCATATGTTGCAGCCCTAAAGGCCTAGATTACAAAGAATTGAAGTTTTTCTCAGTTTTGTTTTCTAAAAAATGGCTTACCAATGTTTCTCTGGAAGATAACTATAGAAAATGCAAATAAAATGCTTGTGAAACAACTCAAGAATCCACCATTGATGACTTATGTCGAGCTTTAGAACTTCAAAAACCCTCTAGTGTTGGCGGCCAAGCTTCTTCTTGAAGCTTCGAACACAAAATGATGAATGTTTCACTTTTTTCTTTGTTTTGTTCTTAGGGTTTCTACCCTATTTCATGTCGATGGAGATTGTGGGCATATTTTTGCCTATGTTTTAAAAAACAACATTGCAAATTAATACTCCCTATGAGCTTAGACTTTTAAAGTCTTATGCCTTGTATAGTTTTTCTATATGCCTTAGGCTTATATAACTTACATTTGCTAGTTGTTAAGTCCTTGTGACTTTTCAAATCCTTGTTTTTACTTCTTTGTGGCCGGATCATGGGTTTTATGTAAAATTTTACAACTTTTTTGAAATTGCAAACATTAAGTTTTAGTGATATTTTATAAATCACTTGGACTTAAATGTTTCTTTTAATGCAAAATTTAATGATGAAAGTTTCCAACACATAAAGAGATAAGGATTTGTTTCAATTTATGTTCTTGCAAGTATCTAGGAAGAAGTTGGAGGAGGTTGAGGTAGTTTGTAGACAAGGGGAGAGCATATAGGGAGCTTCTTTTTGCTTTTTGGAGCATTTGGAGTGAATTTAGGCACTTTTCCTTGTTCTTTTATGGTGGACATAGTCAAATTTGACTTTTTCACTCATTTGGAGCTCATTTGGTTGCTTGAACATAGGCTTTATTGGGGCATCCAACCTAAGAAGTTTCTAGTGGCTATTTTGATGGAGTCCTTTCTCAGACTGGCAGACTTTGTAACTCATTTTGGCATGTATGATAGAGGATTCCTTTTAAATCAACGAATTTAAATGCTTTACCTTCTCAGTTGTTCTGCTCTATTGTGTGCACTTGTTGGATTGATCAAGCTACTTGTGAGATTATCTTTTTCTTTGTGGTTTTGTCTCATTGATAGCATCTTTTGCAGAAGATTATGTATGTTGTAGGTTATAAGTTGTGTAAAAGTGCATGTGATTCTAGTTGTGAAAATATCTTTCCTTCTAGGAATAGACATTAAAACCTTCTTATAAAATATTTATGCAAGAAACATATAAGACTGAGTTGTGTATGTTAAAATTTTCCTTTGTTTAAAATTGTGTGTTTAATCTGTTTGCAAGTCAAGCTAATGTTCTGGTGCATCACCCTTAGGAGTAGATTTCATTTTCATGTTCCTTTCTTACCCTTTACTCTACAAAAGAAGTAGTTTTTAGGTGATAACCAGTTAGGAAGTCGGTCTTCTCCGAAGGTTCATTCTCACGATAGGTGACCCACAAACCTGAGAATGCTCCCATGTTCCTCTAGAATGCTAAGTTTTGCAACTTAGCTAGGGTGCAATTCTACGAGATAACACTAATATAAAAAAAAATATTAATAAATTGTGTGATTTTTCATGTGTCTATACTGTATTGTACAACATAATAGTTCTTGTAATATGTATTTTGTGACTGGTTTTTTGTGGCGGTTAGTGGCTTTTTCGCCAGGCTGGTAGTGGCTATGTACTATGTACTTCAGTCTTTAGCTACTTAAATTAAAATACTTTTCAAATTTTGTGGCTCCATTCTTGGAAATCATTTTAGCTTTGTTCAATATAAAAATGTGGCTTTTAAAACTAATAGTAATTATCAACATATAGTTCTGATCATAAGTGTGCGAAATTTATTGTGACTTAAGGTAAAACAACTACAAGTTATTTAATTATCTCTTTTCAATGCATCAAAGTACTACATTTTATTTAATTAAAATTCTTAATCTTTTTGATTGGATTAACGCCATATGAACATCTGAAGTGAATGTGATTGATTGGATAACTTTATATTGAAAACTACCGACATACTATAGAATCGTAGATGATGATGTCATTAATCCAGTGATCTAGTGAAACAAGATATGTAATGATTTCATATCTATTATCATTTGAGTGGCACTGGTGATTTTGATAGCTTGTCAGCTTGAGGTACAGTTTGCAACTTTGCATGTAGCTAGCCGTCAATTAAATTAATTCTTAAATATTTTAATTGTACAATGTACATGTAAGCCATTGGCTCATAAGGCTTAAGTAAATAGGGATTAGGTTGGTAGCGGCACTAGTGGCCCATAAATAGGGATAGTGATAATGGATAGTGTCATAAGGGTTTCATTTTCTAGGGTTGATAAGGATTCAGGAAGAAGATGATGTGGTATTATTGGGGATATTGTAAATTCTCCTACCTCCAGTTATGTAGTTATAGAGTAAAAGACCAATTTCCTTCAAGTTCAAAATGGGTGGAATTGGAAAGAAGTTGATTTGGTTGACCTGACTTCTCAAACAGGTTTTGAACCACGATGAGGAGCTCTGATGGAGATAAGTGTTATGCTAGTGCATCAAGGCTCCAGGTAAAAGATGGGAGTAGTTTTATAACCCATCATCTTCTGCATGACAATAGCTCTCAACGGGGATAAGTACATTTTGTATCTTCACAACTCCCTTTTCCCCAGCATGGCTGGAAAATCCCTTGCATTTATTTTCAAATCCACATTTGTATTTTGTTGTCACCAACAGAAGCTTGGAGTCATGCATCTATTTTTAGTGTTACCTTTGTATTAAGTTGTCACCAGTAAAGGCTTGGAAATTGGAATCAATTTGTAATCCATTGTCACGAGCAACAACTTGGAATAAATTGTGTCTATGTAAAGTGACATATGTTATTTATACAAAATAGGAGATTGCTTTCTCTACAACTACTCATCTTTAAAAAGATATGTAATAATGTGACATTGTAATTTAGTTGTAATAAAATAAATGGTTGTGTTGTGTTATTCTTCGTTATTCGTTTACACTTACAATTTATAGTTATTTTATGAGTTCAGTGTCTATGAATCTATTCAAATTAGTTTTTTTCCTTTAAGAAATTAAGTATTATATATTTATGAAATAATTGCATGCAGATTTAAAAGTAAAACATAAAGTAATACAAATGAAAATAGAAAGTTGCCATCAAATTGACAAAAAACATTATAAACACTAAAAATTGTCACTCTTGTTAGGGTTTAGCGAAATTTTATTGATTTCTAATTTGTCATTGACTTTCTCTCCCGGTTCCTGATATCATTATTCATTTTATTAAGTTCTTTGCAATGTTAAGTTACTAGCCCTTGGCCTTGATTTCAATCCTAGCACATTAAAGTTTAAAACAACTTTAAAACACATGTTTATTATTTATATCATAAATTACTCAACCGTTTGATGAACATTTGATGTATGGTTGTAGTTGAATTCCATAATGAAATGCATAGAGAACTAGGGTTGCAAACTTAAACCTTCGAAATCACCCTATAACTATTAAATTTACAAAGATCAACGGTTTAGAATTTGTTGTCAATGCAGGACTAAATGACTTGTGTTAAGTGCTATTAGCCATGTACTAATTGTGTAGTCCGAAAGCAACACGTAGATGTTTCATTCACTTTAATTTTTAAAAAATCACTTCCTACTGCTAAGTGATTTTATTTTTAAGTGAGAGGGTCAACACACAGGGAGATTTCAGTCTTCAGTTTGTTCATTGCAGTGCACCACCCTATTTTGGGTTCCACAGTTCCACTTCCAACAAAGGTAAAGCCATTCCATTAACCCAGTTTCCATGACTATCAACATTAATCTTTTCAAGAATCAAAACCCAGGTAAGTGAAAAAATTCATGCTGCTACGTTTCATCGTTTGACGTTTCTTAAAATCTCATTTTGTCAAACTTTGAAGTTTGGGTTTAGGGTTGAGAGACTTAAGAATTAAGAAAGATTAAGGAGGACTAATAGGAAATTCACAATTTCACATTGTATAAGCATGTCTACCACCAGTAACACTAGAGCAATGTCAGATACAAAAATACATTACGTAGAATTGCTTAAAACCCTAGGTTTCACTGATGTGTACCATGATATTTATGATCCTAAAATCTATGGTAGGCATACCTCAAAACTTAGATTTTCATCTCAGAATAAGGCTACAAATAAAATGCAAGTTAATAGTATCAGTGCACCGTGGGTAAGTGGATTAGGGTGCATGATGTTACATGAGGTTTTCCCTTGCCCATAATTTATATTGGTTTGTGCCCAAAATTATGATGATAACAAAAGAGAAATTGAATAAAGATAGAAAAGAAGAATTTTTATCCATTAAGGCAAAATAACTTGGAAAAGTGTTGGGGTTTACAACCGAAGAATTTGGAAATGTCTAGATTGACCTAGAAAAGCTTGCTAGTGATTATGAAGCAGTGGATGAAATGGAGAAAAATAATTTCTTAAATAAAATAGTTCAAGATAGAAACAAATTGAAAGGTGATCATAAGCCTCCTTATGATTTGGATATTTTTAAACCATGGGCTAAGGATACTATTTCCATGCTAGCATTTTGCCTCAGACTGGATAGCAATTTGGAAGTGGGTACAAGCCTCCATGAAATGGTATATAATATCCATTATGGTGTTCCACATGTCAAATATAATTTTATTGAGCACATTGTAGAATCCATGCATAAACAATTTTTAATGATTAAAGGAGGTTCCACCAAGACATTTAGGTTCACAACCTACTTGTCCTATCTTTTTCTATTCAAATTTAGAGGAATGTTTTAGACCAACAAGCTTCAGATTCAACCCTATAGTAATGCCGAGGAAAATAAAGTGGCTCTAGTATATGAATGGACCACTGAGATAAGGATGCATGATTCTCGAAGGAACTACAATCATTTTTTAGACTACTTGGTGCAAGAGCACCCCATAGTTCACCATAGAAAAGTTGTCTAGTAGGTCATGTTTGGCCAATTTGTCTAGGCCAACTTATCCTCATAATATTGTTCCTTCATTTTTGTGCCTTAGTGGCATTTTGATTCTTGTGCTGAGTTGATTAAGGTCATGTTGACCATTGCTTAGGTTGGAGGATTTGGCTACAAGAAAGGCTTAAGACCTTTTTAGACCTATTTTGGTGTTGGTTTTCCAAATTTTGGAAAATAAGGCTTAAAGGAAGCCACAAGCGGCCAAGAAGGGGTGAAGGCCAAGCTTAACTACTTTTGTGACCCTATATAAGGGTGACCTCAGCATGGAATTGAGGGTGGAAGCATTCGAGTTTGTGTTAAAGTCTTGAAATCAAGAAAACGGTGATTTTTAGTGTGAATTTCCTAGTTTTGCTTTGAATCAGTGTGTTAATGGATTGATCATGGCACTGTGAATTGTGTAGGATGTAGTGCAATTTTCTTTTAAGCATTATGTGCCATTAGATAGTGAATTATTTCGGGTTCAAGTTCTATTTGTAGATAGTTTTGCTTTCTTTTGTAGTTGCTGATTTGACAGGTTGTTAGTTGAAAATGGAGGTTTAGTTCACATTCCCTCTATACTTAACGTACGACCTCTTGGGAATTGTGACTAGACTCCATGATTATATATATGGTAGGATTAGGAGTCTTTAGCAGTTCAGGAAACACTATGGAAGTCTTCTCCTAGGCGAGCCAGGAAGTGTCCGGTTAGGGAAGACAAAGAGTGCATGGCACTTGATTTGCAGGGGTGATCATTTCCTGTCAAATTATAGTGTGGAGAGGGCAACTAGATGCATTTCAATGACATAGCATGGAGGAGGAAGCTCCACCAATCCATTTGGTGAGAGAAACTCATGACAAACTGTTGTATGGTCAAGGAAAGGGCTCAAAAAGGCCAGATTTGCTAAATTGAAGGTTCAACCTATGTACGGGCAGTTGAGGGTTAAGACCACTAAAATTGTGGAGTGGTGGGCATGAGGACCAGGAACCCCAAGGAAAGATTCTATGTTCTTTGGAAAACTTTGGAGAACCAACTTGTTTTCTCGGGGAAGGAGGCCTAATTGGAGTTCCTATGTCTAGTAGACTAAAACCCTAGATGAGGGTTTGGTAGAAGTGATGGACAAATGAAGTTAGGTGGACCCTAAAGAATCATGGTGAGATGGATTGAACCTAAGAGAAGCATCTCCACACCCCTGTAAAGCTGAGATCTAGTATTGGGAGTAGGTTAGCCTTTAGGGTGGATTAAGGGCTAAGGAAAGAATTGCAAACAAAGCACCAAGGTTGACTTGGGTGGAGGAGTATGTGATGGTAGTTGGGTTGGCAAGGAGAACTAGGGGAGCCTAGTCAAGAGGTAGGTCCTATAGGTTAAGGTGGTGAAATGAGACACCATAGGGGTCTTCCAAGTAAGACCTAGAGCAGGAATCAGTGATTGATTCCTCCAACCTCCCTATCAGATTGGTATCAGAGCAATAAAAGATTTGGGATAGAATCTTGTATGTCAAACCTTGAATCTAGTGGTTCCATAACCATGATGACAAAGATTGAGTTGGAAAAGAAGGTCGAAGATCATGAGGAAGACAATAGGAGATTGAGGGAAAGACTAGCTCAACTTGAGCAAGCAATGAACAATGTGCAAACCAAGACCGATGAGATCAGTGATAGATTGGAAGGAAGGGTACCAAAGAGTGAAGAGGTTGTAGAGGAAGACAAGATCCCTGAACCTGACCCTATGCTGCAAGAGGAGCCTTTCTTGAAGGCATTGAAGGCTTTGAATGGGAAATAACTTGAAGGTATACCACTGTTTAGTGGCAAATTGGAAGCTGATCTAGTCATGGATTGGATAGAGGGCATGGAAAACCATTTTGAGTGTGATGGAGTCACTAAAACACAGAAGGTGAAGGTGGCCAAATAAAGATTTAGAGGATCTGCCTTGACATGGTGGAAATTCATTCAAACAAAGAGGAAAAAGGAAGGCAAGAAGCCTATTTCAACTTGGAATGGTATGGTTGCTAAAGTGAGAGAAGCATACATGCCAGATGATTATGAGATTTAGTTGCATAAGAAGAGACAGAGCTTGAGACAAAGAGACCAAGATGTGAATACTTACACTGAGGAATTTCAAAAACTTTGTATGAGGTCTAATGTCTTAGAGGATGAAAGTCTTAAGGTGGATAGGTACCTTAACGACTTGAAGTGGAACATTCAAGAGGAGATGACTCTTCTAAGTCCCAAGATAGTACACCAATGCTTCCAATTGGCTATAAAGATTGAGGAGAAAAGCAAGAGGAAACAAGATCAAGCTTCTAAGAGTAGAGGCAAAGGTAGAGATCAAAGAGGACATAGAGGTGGCTACCAAGGTAGAGGGACTGAACAAAGACATCAGGGAGATTCTAAACTCATAGAGCATGGAAATGAAACACCTTCTAGAGGAGGTTATAACAAAGGTAGAGGGTCTCAAGGAGGATCAAATAGAGGAAGAGGAGCAGGTAGGAGTAACTCATACTTTGCTAGTATGAAGTGTTACAATTGTGGTCAAGTAGGCCATCCAGCTTATAGGTTCCCGGAGAAAGCAACTTCATCAAATATTGAGAAGAGAGTGGCATATGCTCAAGAGGACACCATGAGTACCAAATCACCAGAGGTTAGTCACATTGAATCAAAAATGGGGGAGAACCTGATGTTTAGAAGAGTTTGATCAGACAACTGGTCAAGGAAGAGCCAAAACAAAGGAGAGCCTTATTCAAGGTAAGATGCAAAATACTTGGAAAAGTGTGCAAATTTATTGTGGATTCAAGTTCAACTGATAACATCATCTCAGAGGAGGTAGTAAGGAAGTTGAAATTGGAGAAAGTACCCCACACTAACCCTTACAAAGTGACATGGTTGAACAAAGGATAGAGTGTTCTTGTCAATGAGCAAACAATGGTGGAGTTCTCCATTGGAGGGTACAAGGATAAGTTGATTTGTGATGTGTTACCCATGGATGGATGCCATCTTCTATTGGGCAGGCCATGGTAGTATGGCAGAGGTGCCATCTATGATGGAAAGGAAAATACTATCTCATTTAATAAAGATGGGAAGACCTTCAAATTGTAGTCACTGACAGATGAGGAAGAAGGACAGTCAAAGATCCCTAGTGTCTTATTAAGTAGTGGTAAGGAGTTCATCAACACCTTACATCAAGGAGGAGAAGGATATGTGATCATGGTGCAACCCAAAGAAGAAGTCAAGGCCAAGAAAACAGTCATACCCAGAGCAGTCCAGAAGTTGTTAGAATAGTTCAAGGACATAGTGAGTGATGGAACACCAACAACCTTACCTCCAAAGAGAGCCATCAGCCATCAAATTGACTTCATACCAGGAGCTTCATTGCCAGAAAAAGCAGCTTACAAGCTTACACCGGATCAGAACCTAGAGGTAGCTAGGCAAGTGTAGGAGTTGTTGGATGAAGGATTAATTAGGAAGAGCATCAGTCCATGTGCAGTACCAGTGGTCTTAGCAACCAAGAAAGGTGGTAAGTGGAGATTATGCACTAATTCTAGAGCTATAAATAGAATCACAATCAGGTATAGGTTCCCTATTCCTAGGATTGAGGACTTGATGGATTGTCTTGGAGGAGCTCAGTACTTCACCAAGTTGGATCTCAAAAGTGGATACCATCAGATCAGAATCAAGGATGGAGATGAGTGGAAGACAACCTTTAAGACAACTGATGGGTTGTATGAGTGGAGAGTTATGCCATTTGGCCTCTCTAATGCCCCTAGCACATTCATGAGGCTCATGAACGAAGTGCTCAAAGACTTTACAGGGATATTTGTGGTGGTATATCTTGATGATATACTCATCTTTAGCAAGAAAGCAGAAGAGCATCTAAAGCATGTGGAGTTGGTTCTTAGAAGATTACAAGAAGAGAAGTTAGCCATCAACCTAGAGAAATATGAGTTCTTCAAACAAGAGCTTATGTATTTGGGGTTTGTAGTATCCCAAGGATCATTGAAGATGGATCCAAGCAAGGTGGAAGCTATCCTAAATTGGCCTACACCAACCACAGGGACATAGGTAAGAAGTTTTCATGGATTGGCTCAATTTTATAGGAAATTTATAAGGAACTTTAGTGGCATATATGCGTGCCAGTCCTTGATACAATCAAAGGTGGCCTAAAAACTAAGTTCAAGTGGACTCAAGAAGCTGAGAAGGGTTTTGAGAAACTGAAACAAGAAGTGGCAACTCAACCCATCATTTTGTTACCTAGCTTTGATAAGTTGTTTACTGTGGAATGTGATGCTAGTGGAATTGTAGTAGGAGGAGTGCTAAGCCAAGAAGGCAGGCCTATAGCTTTTTTTAGTGAAAAGCTCAACAAAGTTAAGAAGAAGTATTTTACCTATGACCTAGAACTTTATGCTTTAGTACAGTCACTTAGGAAGTGGAGGCATTATCTCCTACCTAAAGAGTTTGTAGTCTTTACTAACAATTAGGCACTTAGCTATATCAACACTCAAGAGAAGTTGAGCAATAGACATTTGAAATGGATGGAGTACCTCCAAGCCTTCACTTTCACCATCAAGCACAAGAAGGGACAGTTGAACAAGGTGGCAGATGCACTAAGTAGGAGATTGTTGGCAGTGCAAGAGATACAAATAAAGAGCATTGGAATAGAGAGTTTCAAGGATCTCTATGGGGAAGATGAAGACTTTTCGGAGGCCTACAAGGTGTGTTCTGACTTTGAGAATCACTTTCATAGTCAATACTCAGAGTATACATTGCAAAGTGGATTGTTATTCAAAGGGAATCAGTTATGTGTTCCAAGAGGATCAATGAGAGAGAATCTCATCCAGGAGAAGCACAATGGCAGTCTTAGTGGTCATTTTGGCATCAACAAGACAATGGAACTAGTGCAGAGGTTCTACTATTAGCCTAAGTTCCCAAGGGATGTCAGGAGGTATGTGGAGCAGTGTGTAGTGTGTATGAAAGCCAAAGGGGGAGCTAGTAATGCAGGTTTGTATCAACCCCTACCCATTCCTAATAGACCATGGGAATGTATTAGCATGGACTTTGTTGTAGGACTCCCTAAGACTAAGACAGGGTTTGATAGTGTCTATGTGGTGGTAGATAGATTAAGTAAGATGAGTCACTTTATCCCTTGAAAGACCACCCATGATGCTAGCTATATTGCTCACCTTTTTTTCAAAGAAATTGTAAGGATCCATGGATTTCCTTTGAGCATTGTTTTAGACAGGGATGTGAAGTTCATGAGTCATTTTGGAAGATTCTGTGGAGCAGATTAGGTACCAACCTGTCTTTTGAAACAGCTTACCATCCTCAGACCGATGGACAAATAGAGGTGGTTAATAAGGTGTTAGGTAACCTTCTAAGATGCCTAACCAAGGAGTATGGATAGACATGGGACATGGTCATTTCACAAGCAGAATATGCATACAATGACAGTGTGAGCCGGACCACAGGGAAGAGTCCTTTTGAAAAAGTGTATGGAATGCACCCAAGAGGTGTATGTGAACTTAGAGATTTGGGAGCTATGGAGTATAGGAGTGGACAGGATGAGGATTTATCTTAGACCATGAAGGAGATATAGGAGCAAGTGAAACAAACAATTGCAGAGGATACTCACAAGCTGAAAGCTAAGGTGGATCTATCAAGGAAGGATCTACAATTTGCAGTAGGGGATTATGTCATGGTCCATCTCAACAAATCCATATTGCAAAAGGGAACATCAACTAAGTTGTAGATGAAGAGAGTGGGACCATGTAAGGTGTTAGCCAAATATGGGAAAAATGCCTACAAGGTGGAGTTACCTGCAGATTTAGGCATCTCACCAGTGTTCAATGTGGCTGATCTGATCAGATTCAAAGGACCAGTCACTAACATGGATTAGAACAACAGAGAAATCTTGAAGGATGTGAATAACATAGCCTTACCTACTAGGGACAAGCTACAAGCAGAGAGGATCTTGGAGTCAAGGGTGAAGAAGTCTACTCGGTATAAGGAATACATGGAACACCTCATCAAATGGAAGGACAAACCTGACTCAGAGGCTACATGGGTGGATGAAGCTCAGTTCAAGAAGCAGGGTATTGATACATCTCTAATCTCTCCCCACATTCCTTAATATCTATGCAGAGGGGGAGAATGGTGTAGGAGCACCCCATAGTTCACCATAGAAAAGTTGTCTATTAGGTCATGTTTGGCCAATTTGTCTAGGCCAACTTATCCTCATAATCTTGTTCCTTCTTGTTTGTGCCTTAGTGGCATTTTGAATCTTGTGTTGAGTTGATTAAGGTCATGTTGACCATTGCTTAGGTTGGAGGATTTGGCTACAAGAAAGGCTTAAGACCTTTTTAGATCTATTTTGGTGTTAGTTTTCTAAATTTTGGAAAATAAGGCTTAAAGGAAGCCACAAGCGGCCAAGCAGGGGTGAAGGTCGAGCTTAACTACTTTTGTGACCCTATTTAAGGGTGACCTCAACATGGAATTAAGGTTGGAAGCATTTGATTTTGTGTTGAAGTCTTGAAATCAAGAAAACAATGATTTTTAGTGTGAATTTCCTAGTTTTGCTTTGAGTTAGTGTGTTAATGGATTGATCATGGCACTATGAATTGTGTAGGATGTAGTGCAATTTTCTTTTAAGAATTGTGTGCCATTAGATAGTGAATTAGTCTGGGTTCAAGTTTTGTTTGTAGATAGTTTTGCTTTCTTTTGTAGTTGCTGATTTGACAGGTTGTTAGTTGAAAATGGAGGTTTAGTTCACATTCCCTTTGTACTTAATGTACGGCCTCTTGGGAATTTTGACTAGACTCCATTATTGTATATATGGTAGGATTAGGAGTCTTTAGCAGTTTAGGAAACACTATGGAAGTCTTCTCCTAGGCGAGCCAGGAAGTGTCCGGCTAGGGAAGACAAGGAGTGCATGGCACTTGATTTGTAGGGGTGATCATTTCCTGTCAAATTACAATGTGGAGAGGGCAAGTAGATGCCTTACAATGACATAGCATGGAGGAGGAAGCTCCACCAATCCATTTGGTGAGAGAAACTCATGACAGACTACTGTATGGTCAGGGAAAGGGCTCAAAAAGGCCAGATTTGCTAAATTGAAGGTTCAACCTGTGTACGGGCAGTTGAGGGTTAAGACCACTAAAATCATGGAGTGGTGGGCATGAGGACTAGGAATTCCAAGGAAAGATTCTATGTTCTTTGGAAAACTTTGGAGAACCAGCTTGTTTTCTTGGGGAAGGAGGCCTAATTGGAGTTCCTAGGTCTAGTAGACTAAAACCCTATATGAGGGTTTGGTAGAAGCGATGGACAAATGAAGTTAGGTGGACCCTCAAGAATCATGGTGAGATGGATTGAACCTAAAAGAAGCATCTCCACACCCCTGCAAAGCTGAGATCTAGTATTGGGAGTAGGTTAGCCTTTAGGGTAGATTAAGGGCTAAGGGAAGAATTGCAAACAAAGCACCAAGGTTGACTTGGGTGGAGGAGTATGTGATGGTAGTTTGGTTGGCAAGGAGAACCAGGGGAGCCTAGTCAAGAGGTAGGTCCTATAGGTTAAGGTGGTGAAATGAGACACCATAGGGGTCTTCCAAGTAAGACCTAGAGCAGGAATCAGTGGTTGATTCCTCCAACCTCCCTATCACTACTTTTTGGCTCCATTGCATCACACAATCACAAATACTCCAATACCTAGATTGCCTATGTCATGTAGAAACTACATTCAACTAGGAAAAGAAATACAATTGGTTGGTTGGTACTTAATGGAAGGATATACTATGTTAGTATTTTATGGATCGAGAGTACAACCATACAAACTTCCAATACATGTGATAGAAAGGGTTTTTGCATTGGAATATGTAAGGAAAATGCATATTACTGATGAACTACACTTTCTCAGTCAACAAAAGAAGACCTTATTTCCTTCTTTACCTTTTTCATGTAGAGGGTTCACATTCACGAAAAAAACATTTAGTGTGGCACATAATCTTTTGATTTTGATGCTATCTATCACTGACAGCATGATCCATGTGACACCATTAAATCAATGATTGTGGCCAATAATAATGCTACAAGTAGAATTCAACATCAAAGTAAACCCTTGCTTGAAAACTTGAGAAACAAGGATTCTTGGGATGAGGTCAAAATAGCAATGGAGAAAAGTGCCGCTGAGAATGGTATTTCTTTTGAACAATTGTCAGTAGAAATTATGGCATTGCACTGAAAGACAATTAGGACATACAACAATTTTTATGAAAAAAGTGATAAACCATCTAGTAGAGTAAAAATACCAAGTTATTTAGAGAAGTTACAGATAAAAATTGGTCACGATAAAAAATATTGAATTTTGGTCTATGAGAAAGGAGCTAGGTGATCCAAGAGCTCTTGCGGAGTATGAAGATAACGAAAATCTTGAGTTTAACAAATTGTGGAATATAGAGCATCCTGATGAAAATGGAAAGAAAGAAACTGATGATGAATCTAATGATGATGGGGAAGAAGTGGAACAAAGCCATGCCAAAGCTAGTTTAAGTGGGGCCACAAAAGAAGCATATACTTCAAGAGCAACCATAGTTGTGGTTTGGGGTCCCAAGGACAAGGAATTCCTACATTAATAGATGTACAACATAGTAACCCAGTTGATAAATCTAGCCTTGGATCTGATAAAGTAGACCAAGGGCATACAAGTAGAGCCGAAATAATTCAATTTGTTAGAGCTTCAAATCCTCATCCTCATGGTCAGATACAATCACAACTAGGACATGCCCATGGTGGAGAGCTTAGTTGAACTGACACTACCTCTACTAGCGATGGTATGGGTAGTAGTACTAGAAGTGGTCAACATGAGCTACAACAAAAAATTACACACAAGAGGACAATAATACAAGATATCGTAGAAACACTAGGTGACCAAGGCATACAAAAGAGGCAAAGGATTTTTGACAAGTCCAAGACACACTACTAGTGGACCCACCACAAAGGAGTTATTTCCAAGAAATCCCCCACTACCAATTATTGTGGCTACAACATCATTAGCAACCGCAAGTACTCCTATTCCTTCGCCATTCAAGCATTCCATTGTTTCTGCATCCCTAGGTTTTGATTACATTGAAGAGTTTAAAAAAAAATTAGACTTGAATAAAAAAGAAAATAAGCAACTGATGGAAAGTGCATTTGTTGTAACTTTAGAGCCTACAACCACCATGGTATTACCCACATTTGACACAAATAAATAAATCATGGAGTACATGATTGTTGTTCCCACAATTCAAAATAAAACAAAAAATTAGATGGATCAATTTGAATTTTAGGTGAGCAGTTTACAAATGGATTTTTTGGACTCAAAAATATTGAAAAAATTAATGTATCAAAGAAGAACAATGAGTTAGTGTACACATCATTGCTAAATCAATATAGAGAGAAAAAAAGGTTTCAGACTCGAATAGAAAAGTTACAAGAAGACCTTGCAAATGAGAAAGCAAAGAGGAAAGCAATGGATAACAAGAGCAATGAATTAGAAAAAAGAATAAAAAAATTTGCCTCTACATCAACAAGCAAAGAGGATAAACAAAATGAGAGAGAAGTGAATGAACTGAAGCAAAGGCTAGATGAGAGCAACAAGAAATATGATGAGGAAAAATCCACTTTAGAAATATTAAGACTAAGAATTACGAATGGAAATGCACTGTGGGAACAAAAAATGGAGAAATAGAGAAAAATAAATGAAAGATTGGAGGTAGAGCTGATGGAAGAAAAAAAATGAAATTAAGTCTTTCCAAAATAAGTTACCTACATTTTGTAGAGAAACAATGAGGCATATGAAACAAAATATTTGAGATGAAATAATGCAGAGGATTGATCATTTGTGTGACATGTTTCAATTGATTGATTCTATCAGACAACATTATAAGAAGTTCAACAAATATTTAGTGGACAACAAAAATGTGCTGGAATTAGAGAAATCTGCAAATCAAATTCAACAAACAATCTACAAATCCAATGACAATGTTTTAAAATCAAAAGGGATTACTAATCAGCTTGCTACATCAATGACGTTGTCATCTATCAGTGAAAAGTGTTTGAGAATGCCTGAAATAAAGGAATATTTGCATTTGGTTGTAGACAAGATGAAGAAGGTGGATGAAAAGGTAAGGAACTTCACAGAGCTTGGTTTTCCAGAGGCTTTTGATATAAACGAGCACTTCATTGGAAAGAATGATTTCATAAAGAAGATGGAGGGTGTAAGGAATATCAATTTGGACCAATTTCCTCAGAACCCAGATGTGGTGAACTATTTGGATTCCATCAAACCATTACTAACCTTGAATGCAAAATTGATGAAAGAATCCAAGATAGGTTCCAATTTCAATCATGAAATGTTAACAAATCTTCAAGTCAAACAATATCAGTTAGAACAAATGACAATTCCACCACCTGAACAATAGAAGTTGCTAGAAAAGGTGATACAATGATTTGAATGTGATAATATGAGTTTCCAAGTTCCAACTCAGCTATGTGCAAAGTTTTCTTTGAGGAATATTTTGCATTGTGAATGCCTCTATGTATTCCTTCATGTGAAAATCAATAAAAAAAGCTCAAATTCACACTTCAGTAATGTGTTGATGTTCAATTATCTGTATTATTTATTTTATCATTTGAAGAAAAAGTCTAGTAGTGGTTTCAACTACTAGATACACATTAAACAATTCTTGATGTTCATTGTTGTATCTACTACTAATACTATTGTTAATATGTTATTAAGAATTGAGTTGAGTGATGAATCATTGAATTCATGTTCAAGTTTTACTTTTAACACAATTAAAATGTGAACTATAAGGTGATTTTAATTTTAGGCATCCTTAATATTAGTGAAATTGCATTACAATTCACATATCAATACTCAAACTCCACGACTACTTATCAAATCCACTAAATATTTATATGAATTCATGCTTTAATCAAGGTACTTTAACTGGTTCATTAAACCAAAGTCAGAATTAAAACATACATCAATGCATAATGACAAAGAATATTAATACATAGTGTGGGTTTGAAATATCATTGATCAAATTTCGTTAATAATTCATGTAAAATGTTATAGCTGGAGAGATGATAGACTCAAAATAAGGGAGCAAAACAAGCTTCAGGTCGAGATGTACACATGTCACATTTTCATTTGATAATTATATCGACCATTTCCTTAAGAAATGGTTACAACAAACCAAAAGATATTCTCATGATAAATCATCCACTCCTTGGTTACAACATGACTTGAACTAGCTGGTCCTTGAGACCTTAATATTTCCACCTGTTGTTTCCATAATGTTAGCTCTATTTCAAGTTTAGCAACCTTTTATTGACTCCTAATATATTCATCAATAAGCTCATTATACTTACTTCTTGTTATCTGTAACTTTTAAACTAGTGTCAGCAATTTTAAACTTCCTCTCCTTTGGTCTTTTAGGTCTTTTACCTCATTCATTTTCAATGCCTTGCTGTTTATTTCTCTTGGTGAATGCTCAAAGTCACAGATTTTGTGCTTTTCCTAAATGTTGTGCATATTTTGCACACATGCCCCGCCATTGGCAGGGACCCTCTTTTTTGGCTCTCGACGGGTTACTTTGCTCCTATCTCATTTTGCGTGCCCCTCATTTTGCTATCCTAGTTGGTCAACGTGCCCTTCAAAGTCTCATTTTTGGCTGACCATATTTTTCCCCTAAAATAAAAAATTGCTAAGTCTTGGGTTTTTTAGGCTTCGCCCCTCCCGCTCGCTCAATTCGCTTTTTCCTTCATTTTTTGACTTTGGGGATAGGTTTCCTGTGAATTTTGGATGTTTTTGTGGTGCCTAAGTGAACTGACAAGGTTTAATTAAGTTTTAGGAAGTTGCAAAAGTTTCAAAACAACATTCCTGTAGCAGCGTTTCCAGAACGACATTTCGGGATCACGTCTCTGGAACATCCAAGCGCTCCTCCGATTTGAAAACGGACTTCGACCCAGATGGTAAAATTGGATCTTATCCTCCCTCGACCTTTCAAATTTCAAAATTTCAGCCAGGAGATACCATCTCGAGTTCCATGCTCTGTCAACTGTTTTCAAAATAGCATTTCCAGAACAACATTTCGGGCTCACATCTCTGAAACGTCCAAGCACACCTCCGATTTGAAAACGAACTTCGACCCAGATGGTAATATTGGATCTTATCTTCCCCTGAACTTTCAAATTTCAAATTTGCACTTGGGAGATACCATCCAGAGTTCCATGCTTTGTCAGCCGTTTTCAAAACAATATTTTCAGAACAACATTCCGAGCTCACGTCTCCAGAATGTCCAAGCGCTCCTTCGATTTGAAAACAGACTTCGACCCAGATGGTAAAATTGGATCTTATTCTCCCTTGAACTTTCAAATTTTAAATTTTCAGCTGAGAGATACCATCCAAAGTGTAGGAGTTGAGAAAATACAACACCACAAACCCCAAAGATCACCTGTCACAAAAGAAGAGATGGAGACAAACAAGCAAGGGTTCTCTGAAAATTGAAAATGTATATATCAGAGGGAATGAGAGAATGAATTGATATTAAATACAATGGGATCAATCCTTATAAAAAGGAGATCATGCAAACCCTAATAAAACCCTAATAGGAAAAGCCCTAATAGAAGCCCTAATAAGATAACATTTAATAATTAATATAATTATTAAAT
The DNA here is from genome assembly GCA_007115665.2 of Sequoiadendron giganteum. Taxonomy (NCBI): domain Eukaryota; kingdom Viridiplantae; phylum Streptophyta; class Pinopsida; order Cupressales; family Cupressaceae; genus Sequoiadendron; species Sequoiadendron giganteum. The sequence goes on from CM021109.1 coordinate 483,883,118, forward strand.
GTCACATTATGCAAACTAACATGAAATCTTAAGAAGGGAATAAAGGTAACTTAATCAACATAATTAAGTTAAGACCTTTACTCTAACACCCCCCCTTAAGATGAGCAACAGTGCAGCTACAAACAAATGCAGAAAAGCAAAGGTAACTACAATGCAAGAAGGCAACATGGGTCCCGACAACTAGGCCAGATCAGGTACCCAAATACAACCAAATCTCTGTAAAATGGAGAAATAGAGAAAACCTCATGGGAAAAATCTCTACTCCAAAAAGAGATGCAGAAGGCCAAGAAGAGACATCACTGAAGCAGAAGAAGCTGCAAACAACTGTCGAAAGATGACTGCTATGGTGCTGAAGAACCTCCACTGAAGATAGGATGATCAGGAACAAGAAGACAATAATCTGCATAAGTGCCCATATGACATTACTCGAATCAGATGGCAAACAAAGGCAAACACCTGGAACAAAGATACAGATGGCACAAGAACCAATAGTCTGAAACACTGATCAACTGAGAATGGAAGATTCCTTCCAAGGTGAAACCAAGGAAGCATTAGCATGAACAATATAATACCCCCCCATAATGGTGAATTGGGAGCCTGACAGATCAACTGAAATGGTGTGCAACACCCTGTAGTGCATGAAAAAAAAGATACAACATCTGAAAGTGCACAAGAAAGCACCTGCAACTGAAAAAGTGGTGTGCAAAATAAAGCACACATACATGAGGCTGGAATCATATGGATCCATGGTCGTCGTGGAGGGACACTCACCGAACAAAGGTGTGATGGAAAACAAAGGAAAACTACACAACCCCCCATGGTATGGATTCACTGTCGTCGTGGAGGGATACTCACCGGACAAAGATGTGATGGCAAAACAAAGGCAAACTACACAACCCCTCATGGTACTTTATAATATCAGTGCGTTTACATAAAAGATAGCTTACAAATAATGCTCAAAATGTCCTCAAAAGACAAAATGCTGGAAATACATGAAGAACAACCAAAAATAAAGCATCCCATGCAAACAAAATGTTTCCAAGAGCAAATATGTCCAGGTAATCCACCAGAGTGTGGAAACAAAAATAAATGAATAAAAGATACCTAGAGTGAAATCTGGAAAAATGGCATGGATGAAACTGAAGAGCTCAGAAAGACGGTTCCAACGTCGCTAAGATTGCAAAACATGGAGAAACTGATCAAAAGTTATGAGCTTGAGATTGAAAATAGCCCTTTTGTCTTCAACTGGCTGTAGAATGCACCAAACGAAAAAAGATGTGATGAGACCCATACCACTGGAAAGATGAGAAAACCAACTTTTCGATGATATCTTGTTTGCAAAAAAATGATATCGTATACCCAAGTTACGACCTCTGAAATAAATCAGCTCCAAATAGGGAAAAAACTAGTGCTGGGTTAAATTTGACGATCATACGACCGTCGCAACAAAAAACACTGTGTTAAATTTGACGGCCAAACGGTCGTCACCGTAAAAGTGCGATTGGACTATTACAGAAAAAAAATTGTTTTTTAAATAAAAAAACAATAAAAAAATGCAGATTTTTTAATAAAAAATTTTTTTAAAAAAATTGATGAGGGGAGGCACGTGGGCTCACCCCCCATCACCCCTGGGTGGACAGTGTACCGCCGGTCGGTGGTACTGTTAATCGTCGGTCGGTATTAAGCCGCCGGCAGTCGACAGTATGTCGACCATCATACCACAGGGCCCGCAGGCCTGCGGGTACCCTTGTACCAGGCCGGCAAGCCCTAAAACTGCGAAATTTTTTTTCTTTTGTTTTTTTAATTTTTGAAAAGATCAAAAATATTTTGTATGATGAAAATTGCCGAAAAATAGAAGGTGAAATTTTTTTTTTCGAAAATAAATTTACCAGGCAGGGATGGCCGTACGGGCGCATTTGCAAAAAAAATTTGCTTCAAATTTTGACTTTGTCTAAAATTGACGAATGAACAGTCGATTTAGGGGTTTTTGACCGCTGCGGACGCAATGGCGATGTCCGTTTGAGCTGAAAATGCTTCAAAATTGCAGGTGTGCCCTAGATCAAGAAAACAAGCCCCAATCCCTTGAAGCTCCAAAAATCTTCAAAACAAGAACAGGAAGCAGCAAGTGTGGAGCTCTGATACCATGTAAGAGTTGAGAAAATACAACACCACAAACCCCGAAGATCACCTGCATGCAAATAACCTGTCACAAAAAAAGAGATGGAGACAAACAAGCAAGGGTTCTCTGAAAACTGAAAATGTATATATCAGAGAGAATGAGAGAATGAATTGATATTAAATACAATAGGATCAATCCTTATAAAAAGGAGATCATGCAAACCCTAATAAAACCCTAATAGGAAAAACCCTAATAGAAGCCCTAATAGGATAACATTTAATAATTAATATAATTATTAAATGTCACATTATGCAAACTAACGTGAAATCTTAAGAAGGGAATAAAGGTAACTTAATCAACATAATTAAGTTAAGACCTTTACTCTAACACAAAGTTCCATGCTCTGTTAGCTGTTTTCAAAACAACATTTCTAGAACAACATTTCGGCCTCTTGTCTCCAGAACGTCCAAGCGCTCCTCCGATTTAAAAATGGACTTCGACCCAGATGGTAAAATTAGATATTATCCTCCCTTGACCTTTCAAATTTAAAATTTTCAGCCGAGAGATACCATCTAGAGTTCCATGCTCCGTTAACCGTTTTCAAAACAACATTTCCAGAACAACATTTTGGGCTCACATCTTCGAAACATCTAAGTGCTCCTCCGATTTGAAAATGGACTTCAACCCAGATGGTAAAATTGGATCTTATCCTCACTTAACCTTTCAAATTTTAAATTTGCACCCGGGAGATACCATTCGGAGTTCCATGCTCTGTCAACCATTTTCAAAACAACATTTCCAGAACAACATTCCGACCTCACGTCTCTGGAACGTCCAAGCACTCCTCCGATTTGAAAACGAACTTTGACCCAGATGGTAAAATTGGATCTTATCCACCATGGACCTTTCAAATTCAAAATTTGCAGTTGGGTGATACCATCCGGGTTGCCATGCCCTGTTCACCATTTTCAAAACAACATTCCTAAAACAACATTTCAACCTCTCATTTCCGGTTTCAAGAAGCCTACCATGGGTCCATCAACAAAACCATTTGATCCAATGAGGAATGTTGAAATTCCATTGGGAAGAAGGAAACTTTCAAGCAGTTTTAGCTATAGTAAAAGGGAAATCAGCTAAAAGACAAAACTGCTACAGTGACTGGCCACTACAAGACAAAATAGGGAAAAGACAAAATGTATTTTAAATTGCTGAATATTGCGGGGTAGGTGAAACCCTAATGTAATTGAATCTAAGCCACACAATGTAACTCAATCCTAGTCATTCATTTGGGCTTTGGAAAAGTATAAATAGGGGTCTTCCCCTCATTTGTAAAGGTTGGAGAGCTATTGTAAAAATATTTTGTAGCAATAGAAAGCAGCATTGCATGATCTATGGCTGTTACTTTTGAGTTTGCTCATTATGTGTGCATGGTTCTACCTTCCAAGTTAGTTTAGTTGTTATTTTCTTGAATGAATGTGATGGTGGATATTGCTGTTATAGTATTTGATGAGCTTTCAGCCCATACTTTTGGCACTTGTTGATGACAAGCTGCTGTGCAAAGTTAGTCTGGGCTTATTTATTTGATTGTTGCAACTTAGTTCACTTGCATGTTCATTATGTGTGTATGCAAACTGAAAATCTGCAGTCCTTAGAAGATTGTACTGGTTTTGTGTAACTGTAGGATCCTCTTGGCCAAACAAAACCTAGTTTAGGGAGTTTGTCTACTGTAGCAACCTCCATGATCACTATTCATTTGTAGTTTCAGATCCAGGAACCTTCTCTCTTCCTTGCCCTTTTTCCTTTTTTTAAATAAGTAACCTTAGGCAAAGTTCATTGCACATTTTAAAGCTAAATGTGATGTTGAAATGGAGTTCTAGACTGCTATTTGAACCTGCAGCAAACACTCAACAACTTTCCCATCTTAGGAACTCCATTTGCAGATCCAACTTCCCTACTTTGTATCTCATCTGTAAGTCCACCTTGTGATGCCAACAAATCACATCAAACAACTGATATATTCCAAGCATCGTCAACACCTGACATCTGAGAGACCTTGAGATAGTGTTCTGCAATTTGATTGTGGAAGATTGTCTTTCAAGAGAGGTAATGCACCTATGTATTACCTGTGTTGTGAAGTGCATAAAAACACCATCAATAGAACTGGCGCTAGAAGGAGGGCTTGACATGTTGAGGCTACAAATCTGAATGTTGGATGTTGAAAAGAGCACTTTCAAGAAGAAATCTGAGATAAAGAGATCTCTCTTAATGTTGAAACATAAAATCATAGAATTTTGAAGGCAAAAAGAAGCTGAGTTGAAATGGAGTAGCATGTGCAAATCAACATCGCTCAACTACATGTAGATTTAAATAGGAGATTGAAGAGACCATTGCAACAATTTGCATTGGTAGATAAGTGTCGAATTCATGGTGCCCACAGGCACAATGAATTGGAGTGTCTAACCTTCTTGAGCAGAATTGAAAGAGTCTTGCAAGGAGAGATTTCCTTTTGGAAAATATATTAGCCTTTGGCCCTTGCAGACCCGGAGGAGGAATTGACAACCATAGCAGCCAAGGCATTTGAAGAGCTGATCCAAGAATGTTTGGGTAGAAAAGACAGACCAAGATTGGAGGAAGCACTAATGTCAAGCTGGTGTATATTTCACAATGCACCACATTCCGAATTTACTTGTTCATCGTGTGCAAGCGTCATCACCCAAGTCAAAGGCAATTTGAACAAGTTGGAGCAGCCAACTATCAAGGAGAATGAGTCATTCCATATGGTAGAAAATCTATCAACATCTAGAGGACAACACCTTCAAGATAAACCAGGAAATCCGCCACAAACTAGTGCTGGGACAACAAACACTCAAGCTGAAAATCAAGAGGAAGAAGTTGATTTCCTCAGGACAATAGAAAGCTTTGGTGAAGGTTCACTAGGAATGGAGTTGAAAAGCCTCTCCTTCATCAGTAAAGGGCAGTCCTCCACTCAGGAAGAGGAGCCATTGGCAGTTGAGGATGAGTCAATCAAGTTTGCAGTAGTGTATGCTGGGGCAGCCAATGAAGATGCTGAAAATCAGCAAGAGGAAGAGGTTGATAGCGTTGGGAGAACATAAAATGATGATGAAGGCATAACTGAAATTAGACTAGAAGACCTATCCTTCATTAATGATAGTGACTAAGCATCTGAAAATGCAGACTTGGAGGAGTGGGAACAACTATAGGTTGTAGCTGTTCACTACCAGTTTTGTGTTTCAAACGATGATGAGAACCCAATCATGGATAGATATAATGAGCTAGTCTCAAGGCTAGCAAGGGATTGGTTTGAGCTAAAATGTCAAGTGGATTTGGAGGTATTGTTGCTAGCAAATTGGTGCAGGCTCCATGATTCATTGCACTCAGAGTTCACATGTGAGCTATGCCAAGAAGCTGTCCAACAAGTTAGAGAACAAGCAAGGCAGCCGAGCACACCACTTCTTGTAGTGGCTTCAAGAATGGAACATGAGGACCAAGAGCCCAAGCCAAGTGACAACTTTGTTGAAGGAAGTCCTCAAGAGGATGTTGGGATAGCAATACAATCTCGAGCTTTCAAGTGATGAAGTAGATGAAATTGGAATGCTGTTCACCAGTCATCAAAAATTTCTCCCTCTTCAAGATCATTTGTGCACCATGGATGATAGGATTTATGGTGAGTCTTTGGAGGAAAATAACATAGTAAATTTTGGCCCCCTTGATGAGGTTCCATCAATTGATGACTTCTTTCCATTGGAAGTTGTACTGCGGAAGTATGCTCATGCAAAGGAAGAACACATCCCAGAAGATGGTAGCGATGAAGGCATACTCCTTGAGCCTCCGAATGGTGATGCACTAGAGTTTCCAGATTGGGAGAGGGGTTCCTTCTCCGTTTATAGCAATAGTGAGCAAGGGAAAATGAGTGAACGTCATGATGAGTTGCATAAACAACAAAGAGAAGAAGACAAAGGCGGGGGTGCTGAGATAGCTACCAATAGAGATGAAGCACCTGGTCAACTACAAGATGCAACTTGGAGTCCTTCCGCCATGATCGTTGCTGATCCTCCTTCATATTTAGATGGCTGCAATAGGAAAAATTTGCACATGTCATCATCCCATGACACTGAGCATCATAAAGATAAGTTCGACACTTGGGATAGGAAGTGGGACAACGTGTTTCCTTTCAAGGACAACAATCATGTGGATGCTCGGTTTGTAGAAGATCAACGAGATTAAGTACTTCTTTTTGAAGAACTGCCAAGGGGGATTGATGATCCCACACAAGACATGGAAGAAGTGTTTGCTGCCCGGTTCTCCTTGCCTTATGCAAGCTTAATGTCCGGAGTGTTGCACCCTCCACCATGCTTGCTCGAGGTTGCTGATACAAAGACTGACGATGCAGTGCTTTCTCTTGATTGTCAAATGCTACCACCTCCATGTGATGAAATCCAGGTTCTATCCTTCCTTGCTCCTGTTAATTTTCATAGCTACACTTATCATTTTGATTATAGGAATGAGAAAAACCGAACATGTTTATGGATTAATCATGGGTTTAATGAGCCTCCTCAATTGTTGATTCTTCTTGATGTTGGGGTAGAATTTGAATTCTGCCATATTGAATTTATTCCCTCTAAATATAAGGATAAATCTGCATGGTATAAAACTATAACGATTGCCCGTCTGCTTGTGCACGCATTGCAAAATCCAATGGGTATGAGTATCGGTTGGCCTTGCTTGAACATAGTTCTTTGTAAATATCTTTGTACATAACTCATTTTGAGTAGTGTAGGTTTCCTGTAAATACTCCACTTTCCTGCTTTCCTTAGGTTGGTTTGTTTGTTGTAGGTTCCTTGCTTTAGAGTAGTTTATTCGTTGTTTTCTCTCATTGTCCCTCTTTGGTTAGTTTTGGTGTTTGTTTTTCGTTTTCTTTTGTTTTCTTTTGTTTTCTCTTGCTTTACTAATGCTTTTCTCAAGGTCCCTTTGCTTTTCACTAGGCACATTTGTGCGCACAACAATCATTCTTATCACCTGGGGTTGTTCTATGTATTTCTTTGTCAAACTCTAATCAAGTTTTCAGAGTGGATGGTGAGGATCTTCTGTTAGTATCAAGTGATCTAGATGTTTGATTCAAAGTGGATAAGTCATTGGTTGGTCTGATTCTGAAGTATTATGGAATCTTATATCTCTCACATATTTTAAGGATCTGATAGTCACTGTAGATCCTTTGTGAAGTCTAGTTAAGTGAAAAATCTAAAATTTTGCTCCAACGCCATTGTGATTCTCAGCCCTGAGCATGAGCTTCATTGCTTGTGGGTTGAAATAAAAGAACTGAAAAGAGAAAAGAAACAAAGAAAGAAAGCAAAATATTGAAAATCAAAAGAAGAGAAATTCAACTTTTCAGGGGTATATGAATAACTCTACTGGGGCTATGGACGTCCGATCAGTAGTAGAGCAATGTTCAGGAGAATCATAGCGACAACCTCATCGAGCCTATGGACGCCTGACTGGTAGCAAGGTAATGTCCAGATGCTTTTGGAGTTAGAGTAAACTACGTAGCTTAACTTGATGGAGCTTAGGTTCTTGCAGCAACTGAAGGATGGGAATTAACGCAATTGCACACACTTGGATTTTCAGCATACTGAAGGTTGGGTTAACTAGTGGTTTTGATCCTTTGGTTGAGCATCTGACTTGTTTTCCCTAACGTGAAGGTCGAAACCAAAGATTCTGGGTTCGTGATTCCAGTTTGTCATCAAAATGCTCTGGAGCATTTCTCGAGCGAGTCACCATTTGTTGTGCATATTTTGCACACATGCCCCGCCATAGGCAGGGCCCCCCTTTTTTTTTCTCCCAACGGGTTGCTTTACTCCCATCTCATTTTGCATGCCCCTCATTTTTTTGTCCTAGTTGGTCAACTTTCCCTTCAAAGTCTCATTTTTGGTTGACCATATTTTGCCCCTAAAATAAAAAATTGCTAAGTCTTGGGTTTTTCGGGCTTCACCCCCCCGCTCGCTCAATTCGCTTTTTCCTTCATTTTTTGACTTTGGGGATAGGTTTCCTGTGGATTTTGGATGTTTTTGTGGTCCCTAAGTGAACTAACAAGGTTTAATTAAGTTTAAGGAAACTGCAAAAGTTTTAAAACAACATTCTTGCAACAACATTTCCAAAACGACATTCCGGGATTACATCTCTGGAACGTCCAAGTGCTCCTCCGATTTGAAAACGGACTTCGATCCAGATGGTAAAATTGGATCTTATCCTCCCTTGACTTTTCAAATTTCAAATTTGCATCCAGGAGATACAATCTGGAGTTCCATGCTTTGTCAGCCATTTTCAAAACAACATTTCTAGAATAGCATTCCGGGCTCACATCTCTGGAACATCTAAGCACACCTCTGATTTGAAAACAAAATTCAACCTAGATGATAAAATTGGATCTTATCCTCCTTTGACCTTTCAAATTTCAAATTTGCAGCCGGGAGATACCATCCAGAGTTCCATGCTCTATCAGCCGTTTTCAAAACAACATTTCCAGAACAACATTTCGGGCTCACATCTCTAGAATGTCCAAGCGCTCCTCCGATTTGAAAATAGAATTTGACCCAGATGGTAAAATTGGATCTTTTCCTCCCTTGACCTTTCAAATTTCAAATTTTCAACTGGGAGATACCATCCGGAGTTCCATGCTCTGTCAACTATTTTCAAAACAACATTTTCAAAACGGCTTTTTGGTCTCTTGTCTCCGGAGCATCCAAGCGCTCCTCTGATTTGAAAACAGACTTTGACCCAGATGGTAAAATTGGATCTTATCCTCCCTTGACCTTTCAAATTAAAAATTTTCAGCCAAGAGATACCATCCAGAGTTCCATGCTCCGTCAGCCGTTTTCAAAACAACATTTCCAGAACAACATTTTGGGCTCACGTCTCTGGAACATCCAAGCGCTCCTCTGATTTGAAAATGGACTTTGACCCAGATGGTAAAATTGGATCTTATCCTTCTTTGACCTTTCAAATTTCAAATTTTCACCTAGGAGATACCATCCAGAGTTCCATGCTCTGTCAGTCATTTTCAAAACAACATTTCCAAAATGGCATTCCGGCCTCACGTCTCTGGAATGTCCAAGCGCTCCTCTGATTTGAAAACGGACTTCGACCCAGATGGTAAAATTGGATCTTATCCACCATGAACCTTTCAAATTCTAAATTTGCAGCTAGGTGGTACCATCTGGGTCGCCATGCCTTGTTCACCATTTTCAAAACAACATTCCTAAAACAACATCTCGGCCTCTCATTTCTAGTTTCAAGAAGCCTACCATGGGTCCGTCGATAGAACCATTTGATCCAATGAGGAATGCTGAATTCCATCAGGAAGAAGGCAAATTTCAGGTAGTTTCAGCTACAGTAAAAGGGAAATCAGCTAGAAGACAAAATTGCTATAGTGACTAGCCACTACAAAACAAAATAGGGAAAAGACAAAGATGCATTTTAAATTGCTAAATATTGCAGGGTAGGTGAATCTCTAATGTAATTGAATCTGAGCCACACAATGTAACTCAATCCTATCCATTCATTTGGGCTTTGGAAAAGTATAAATAGGGGTCTTCCCCTCATTTGTAAAGGTTGGAGAGCTGTTGTAAAAACATTTTGCAGCAATAGAAAGCAACATTGCATGATCTATGGGTGTTACTTTTGAGTTTTCTCATTATGTGTGCATGGTTCTACCTTCCAAGTTAGTTTAGTTGTTATTTTCTTGAATGGATGTGATGATGGATATTTTTGTTATAGTATTTGATGAGCTTTTAGCCCATACTTTTGGCACTTGTTGATGACAAGCTGTTGTGCAAAGTTAGGCTAGGCTTCTTTATTTGATTGTTGCAACTTAGTTCACTTGCATGTTCATTATGTGTGTAGGCAAACTGAAAATCTATAGTCCTTAGAAGATTGCACTAGTTTTGTGTAACTGTAGGATCCTCTTGGCCAAGCAAAACCTAGTCTAGGGAGTTTGTCTACTATAGCAGCCTCCATGATCACTGTTCATTTGTAGTTTCAGATCCAGGAACCTTGTCTCTTCCCTACCCTTTTTCCTTTTTTTAAATAAGTAACCTTAGGCAAGGTTCATTTCACATTGTAAAGCTAAATGTGATGTTGAAATGGAGTTCTAAACTGCTATTTGAACCTGCAACAAACACTCAACAACTTTCCCATCTTAAGAAATCCATTTGCAGATCCAACTTCCCTACTTTGTAACTCATCTATAAGTCGATCTTGTGATTCCAGCAAATCACATCAAACAACTAATATATTCCAAGCATCATCAAAACCTGACATCTGAGAGACCTTGGGATAGTGTTCTGCAATTTGATTGTGGAAGATTTCCTTTCAAGAGAGGTAATGCACCTACATATTACTTGTGTTGTGAAGTGCATAAAAACACCATCAACACTAACCTTAGTCACTATTCCTCTGAGTTTTATAACCTTGTTGTAGAGTTCTAAATTTTCATAACTTCTAGATTCCTCGACTTGGTTCACTTTGTTGAGTTGCAAGTCTTTGTTGGTCATCTTTGTAGTCAATGAGACAAAGGTTTCCAGAACTTCAAAAATTCCAACTTTGGTTCTAAGGTTCCAAGTTTATGTGACCACGTGGAATTATGGACTTATCTTGGCTTTCAAAGGCATCATCATCTCATTGAATGCTATGTACAAACTAACCTCGAGTTGTCTTTTCAAGAATTTAAAAAAGCATTCAGGTTTAAAGGCTATATTTTCAAGGAATGAAATTGAATACTACATTTAATGCATGTCCTATCAAAATAATGACATAAGTGCTAGTGGGTGTAAATTTTTTACTAAGTCATTTAGCCTGCATTCTCATTCTTTGCCAATGCCAGTACTTCTCAAGTGCAAACATTCTATCTCTACAAATTTGTGCTCATGTAAAGTGGAATTCAAAATCACTGGCCTGGTGTGAGGGACATTGAAATTAGGTACCTCAATTTGAAGGAGTTTTTGGTGCACCTGGAGCAAAGGAAGATAACACCACTGGAAGATAAAGTTATACAGAGTAGTTTTGTGCACACAAGAGGTTTTCCCAAGGCAACACAAAGCATCGAACTGGTGATTGCGTGCGCAAGGGGCTACATTCCAGAGACTCGAGAAATTAGAGTTGTGGATAGGTCAGTCATTGCAAGAATTACTCCTGAAGTCATTTCTCATGCATTAAGCATTCCAGAGAGGTAAACTATAGAGGAAATGTTTGTAGTTGTTGGTGACGAGTTTTTCAGAATGAATGAGGAATGGTGCAAAAATTCCATTACGAAGAATTGGTTGAAGTTCGAGAAAAAGGGTAAGTCTCAATTGCCCTCAAAGATTGAAAGGGTTCATTCTAAGGATGAAATTTCAGATGCTATCACCTCGCTACATCATGTGGTTGGTAATGCATATTCAAACTCTTTTAAATTTTGGATGTGTCATTTTATTCTGGTGATTTGTAGTGAGAATAAATTCATTGACTAGGTTGAGATTATTAGTTATCATTTAAATGAGAAATTGATAAATTTATGGAAAACTATTGCCTTCCACATGTGCTCATACTTGGTTTACATTCTAGCCATTCAAGAGGTTGTCTGGGCAGGGTTGGAACCGCAAAGGTCTCTAAGGCTGAACATTCCTGTGTATAGAAGGTTTCCACAACTCACTAAGGAGGTTGGAATGAGGAATTTATGTTGTGTTAATGACACATTTTTAATGGAAATTGTGAGAAGAATTGATGGAAAACCTGAGCTTAGGGTCTTACCTGAAGTAGTTGCTCTGGTATTGAGGTTTGGAGGTTTCTACATTCAGTTCAACAGATTCACTTATCTTAGAATTGGAGGTTTTGAGAAGACTCCAATGAAATTGCCCCATTACCCAAGTGAACTCTTAGTTTTTTGTGAAGTTTTCTAACTTATGGCCATTGCAAATGTTAAATATTTAAACATGGGAAAGAATGGGTATAATTTTCCATTGTCCATGCCTTCATTTTATTGCAAAAGTAATAATATTGCTAGGGGTGTGTAGAAAGCCCTGAATGAATTCAATTTTTAGTGTTTGCCCATGAGAATAAATTTTGATAGCAAGGGTTATGTTAAGAAAAATTTGTATGGAGTTAGCAGCTATGAATATCCCCCTAATATTGAAGATTTTTGGGAAGACTGTATAGATGAAGGCGAGGTGCATAGAAGAAATTTCATGAGATTGACCCTAAGGAAAATACAAACTTTTGGTATTTCTTTCAATATTCCAGAAGATGCACAAGAAGACTCGGTGATCATTGATCCCAAATATCAGGCCCCTACTACTAAGCCCTTGTACATAATTAATTGGTTAGAGGATGAAGTTTCAAACTAAATGGTCCTTTCTACCCCTATTTTGAGAAGAAATTTTGACTAGTTGAACAAAAAATGGTGCCAAAGTGCAGGTTCTCCCCATGAGCAAAGAGTTTCACAGAGAAAAGAGCAAGGGACTGTACAAGACTCTAGCATAAATATATCATCTAGAAAGCAGTCAATTAGGTTGTCTGGCATTGGGTCACGGTTAGGAGGAGATGGCGAGAAGCCAAAAGACATTGGGGCCAAGCTAAAATCAATTTGTGAACAGGATAGTGTACCCTCGATACCTAAGAAAAAGGCTAGTCAAGAAAAGCCAATGCCTATAGACTCTGAGGGAATTTTTCAATAAATAATTGATGATAATTCTTTTCCCTAATTCTTTGAAGATCACCCTTCTCCAGTATAAGATAATTTTGTTTCTGTTCAATCAACTGAAAAGAAAGAAAATGTAAGTGTTGAAAGTAGAGACACTTGATTAGTGGCATCTTCCCCAGTATGGTTAAAGAAGGCAGTTGAGAAGAAAATAAAGAATATTCCTGCAATGAAAATTGAAGTAGATATAGTTGCCATGCTGCTGCACGGTTAGCAAAAGCCCAAAAAGCCTAAGAGGATGTCATGAATCATCATTGATTCCACTTCTAGGCATGAAATATTAGAGATTGTTGATCCATAAAAGGACCTAAATGAAAATGAGATAATGGAAGCCAACTACAAGGTTACTCATGTTGATATGGGGCCATCTACTTTAGAAGGTGATGTATATCATGTTAATTACTCTATTAATGCATTGATCAAAATAGCAAAAGAACATAAAAAGGAGAACCTTCAGTTGCAATCTAATATTCTTTCTTTAAGAAATTTTATTTCATCAATTGTGACTCCGAACACTAAGGAAGCCTCAAGCTCAAATGTTTAAGGTATTGATTCTGACACTATGCAATAGATCAAGAAAAAATTAGGTTATGCTAAAGCTTCCAGTGAATGGATAGAAGGGCTTTATCAAGATGGCCTTTTCTACATTAGTAAATTTATGCAATTCTATGTTAATGTGTTTGATAAAATAAAGGAACTGGTAGCTGAGATACAGCAGATCAGGAGAGAACATAATAGCACATTTTTTATTTCAAGGGAGATTGCAGAATTACTCTCCATGGAGCACACTTTGTTAATAAAAGAAAAATTGGTGGATGAACCTAGAGATATTGATCCTAGTTGATTTGATTCCTTGGATTGGAAATTTTTAGTATATGAAGATTATATCAAGGAAATCAATAAAGTGTTAGAAAAATACTTTGACATATTGGTGAAGATCAAGGAGAACTTCAATACTCTTGAATTGGATTGCATGGATGAGTTCAATGAAAATGTATAGGATGTTGTAGACATAACGAGATAATTTAAAGAGGTGTATCATAAAGAAATAGGTGATCCTGAGACAACCATTGGAGACTCATTCAAAAAATTGAGTAACTTACAGACCTATATGAGTTCATCTAAGGTGAAAAGTGACAACATCTATGAAATGCTATCCGAGTCAGATCATGCACTTTCAAAATGGAGGACAAGGCTACAAATCACCATGACTCCAGGAAGCAAAAAAATCACTGTAATTGTCACCAAGTACCGGAAATACAGGCAAAGAGTAAAGGCACAAGAGGCATTACTGGAGCAACAGGAGGTGGAAATAATTGAAAGCAAAGGATTCGGTGATGGGACTACTGATTAGTTTTTAGTTTTTATGTTATCTTCTTTAATTTGGCTCTCTTGATACTTCAAATAATTTTTATTTTAATTTGTAAAACAGTTTTCTTCAAGAAACCGTTATCAAGACAATTTTCAAGCTTTAAATATGGGGTTCAATGCTTGGCCTTTACTCATTAGAACAAAAAAAACTTTGCTATTTTTACTGCTTTTTTGTTATTTCAATATAGAAATATAATGATGAAGTTCATACTTGCATAATCTTTGAGTTATGGTGTGTGGATTTATTATAATTTTGTTGAGTAGTTTTCTAGTGGATTATCTATTATTGGAATGATAGATGTTTGGTTAGTTTCATTGTTGTGGAATGTTTATACGTGAATAAAGATTTTATGGTGATGGATACGTAAGGATTTCTCAGTATAATTTAGGTGATTTGGTAGTTTAAGCTTTTATTTTTTAGGTTGTGTGGATGCCTTTCAAATATTTCTGGTTAAAAGAATTTCCTTTAGTAAGAATATAGAGTTAGGTGACAAATCTATTAACCAACACTTCTATGCATGTCTCTATCTTTAGTAAGGCTCTCAAGTATTTCTTTTGTGAGCTTAGCAATGTTTATGGTCATGTCAGTTGCTTCTAATGCTGGAGTATTGAAAACTCTCTTTATAATAAGTTTGGTAGAGCTTCTAAGTAATAAATGTTGAACTATTAGATTCTATTCAACGAATGGATTAATATTCCTTTCAATTATTTATCAAAAATTGTGTGAATGAAAATGCAATAGGAATTTATAAGTAGTGTGATAAGTGTTGTTCTTTAAAAATGATGCAAAATCACATATCAAATTCAATACCATGGAATACAATAAAAAAAAAAATATCATAATTTCATGGAATACAATATAAAATATCATCAACTACAGTTTAGACTTTGGAACAATGGAAACTGATTCATGAAGTGCAGTATAAATACCTAAAAGTTGCTAATTCTCTTCCATTTCCCAAACGGATTCAGGGTCCTCAAACTAACACTCATCTTGAGATAAAGTAAAAGAGTCATCTTGATTCTGAGTTTTCTCTTCATTTTCTTCAGTCTGTGTCTCAAATTCAACATTCATTGTGTGATTTGTGTCAATGCCATTTTTCTAAGTCCCACTACCACTGCTAGTGCCACTAGTACCAGTGTTTGGAACTGGAGTGTTTGTGTTGCACAACCCGGTCCCTCTTCTTTCACATGTGGACCTCCAAATTATGAGTGCCCTTTCAAAAGGAAATATTTTGACTTTATATGCAGTTCCTTTCATCCTCAAGCAATTTTCCAAATTATTGTCTAGTTTGTTTCTTAACTTTGATTTCAAAAACCCCAATGTACTAAAAACTCTCTCATCCTCCACCAACCCCAATATCATTATTTGACATAAATCAACAAGTTTTAAATATTCTAATATCGAATCACACAATATTTCACTTTGACCTAAGTTTGTCCAAACCTTTTTTATTGACCCCGATTCAAAGGCCTTCTCCATGCCCATGTATTTATATTGGTCCTTCATAGCTATTTCAAAACTCCAACATTATTGTCTAAGCTTATTTTCATTTAAAATTCCTTCTATCGTCTACTCATTGTATGTTACCCTTTTCAAAAATTGTTCAATCAAGATTTTTACTTTATCATGAAAATATTTTGGGTTATCTCGGTTTACCCAAAATTGAGGATACACAATACCCATGGCTACGAGTCTTTCATGCTGAGAGAATCTTTCACGAATCTTTGAGGAAAGAGATTTTGCAATTTCCTTCAAATTATCACTAACATATTTAATAATGTCATCAAAATCTTCCTCGTTAACAACTACTTCTCTGCTAGAGCACTTGGCTTTCTTACAATGGTACATTGGTATCTCATATCCACGTACAAAGATAGATAAGTGAATACTTGCATTAAACTATAAATAATTATCAAGATTATTCAAATCGGTAATTTTCTACCACATGAAATAATTTGCACCTTCGTGTGTTAGATCTAGATATAGATGATCGAGGGCCAAGCATGTATGTTTACATAGATTGGAATATTCATAAATATACATAGTTTTGTCTTGGGATTTCTTCATAAGATTTTTCATCACATCCAACATGGGGAGAAGACTAGCTAAAGTCAAAAGTGTCTCTATATCGCTTAACCTATGTAAGAGGTCAGGAGTTTTGTCTACTATGTTGTGATTCTCATACATCACTCCAATCAAGGATTGATATTCTGAAAGAACTCGTTGCACTAGTCCATGTAGGGAGATCCAACTAGTATCAACATCCTTGAGAAGCTTGTTTCCTTTTGTTATTCCCTCAACAAAATGTTGAAATTTTGTGAAACTTTTGGGACTTTAGCAGAAGTATGCGTGGATCTCACAGACTATATTTTCAACTTTTGATACTGTAGGAAACTTGCTTACAATTTTGAATGCTAAATTCATTTTTTGGGCCATGCAGTGAATGCCAAGCATTTATGTCACACAAGTAGTTTGTAAGTTTGTGCAAACACCACTCCTTGCATCATTGCAGCTCCATCAGCTCCTACATACACCAAATTTTTGGCAATTGTAAACTCATCCATACATGTAATTTCATTCAAAGATTTTTTGACTAGTTCAAATAGATTTTGCAATGTTGAACTGTCCTTCATTTTATGAACACAAAGAAGATGAGCTTGGAAAACATGTTGTTCTACAGTATACAAATGCATACAGACCCAAGAAGTATTGTCTACCAAAGTAACTTCATCTAAAGATAATGCAATAAAATTTGAATCTTTTACTTTCTCCTTTAAATCTTCCTTTTTCAATTGTAGCAAGACAGTTTTCCCATTCCCATCTAGCTTTTACTGACCAATGTGAGAAGGGAAAGTGAGGAACACCCAAATAAGATAATAAACTAGAATATTCTAGGTAGTCTACTAGAGGACGCCCTCTAGACAAAATATGAAAAATAACACTCATTTGAATAGTTTTTGACAAATTTTTTGCTTCCATTGCTTTTCCAAAATGAGCCTCAAGTGTATCTTGACATTTAGCAAGCTTCGACATTCTATGGTTATGCTCTTCATATTTCATAGCATACTTACATGAAGACATTCTTCCTTTGATTTCCATTGTACGACTGATTGTTCCTTTCTGTCTATGATTTGTTTTTCGTGAACTTTACCCATATTCTTTTCTATGGAATCAAGCTTTAGCTGCAATGCATTGTCTCTTCCACATTTCCAACTACAAATCATACACTTGCATAGTGTTGCTTTTTCAATATTGTTTTCATTTGCTACCCCCACTGGTACAATGAATGGGTATTTTGACAACCAACCAAGTTGAGAATTCCTTGTCATTTCCCACTCGCACCCCATTTTTTATTTGACTTTTCTTTTCTTTCTACCAACATCATCCTCATCCAAGTCAATTATCTCATTCTAGCTAACCAGGGTATCCCTTGGAACATCTTATGTGGTATTGCCATCCTCATTTGATACATTTTGATTTAACTCAATGAAAATCTCACCTTGACCTTCTTGTGGTGGTGAAGTATTTTGAATGCCTTCTTCATTAATATTTGGTGGAAGAGTTGATAATGTAGCTCCATCTTGATTTGATGGATCAAAAGCTTTGCCAATTCCAAAGTAAGACTGTATGGTACCTCTACATTTTGGGTGTTTTGATGGCATCCTAGTCTCTTCACTACCATGAGGAGACTTACCCTTGTTGCTTGACATATTGATCTCAAGGTAGAATGTGTCCTCAAATGTAATTATTTTTAAATTTTATTGGCGAAATAGGTCCTCATAAGCAACTATTTATAAATTTTAACTAGCAAAATGGGTCTTCACAAGCAACTATTTGTAAATTTTAATTGGCGAAACGGGTCCTCATACAATGTTGTTTTAATAGTATTGGAAAATATGTAGGTGTTTTATTACATACTTCTAGGATTCCAGGCAAAAATATTAATTGGTCCATTTGAAAGGTGTAGTCTGTTATGGAGAATTTATTGCTTAAATACACCTCATAAAAAAATTGTTAGTGAATGGACATGCATTCGACCGATAGTTTGTAAAATCTGAGTGATTTGGACACCCTGTTGGGTGTGATTAATTTGGCAATTTTGACTTGGCCGATTTCCAAAATTTTCCAATTGGCGAAGATTCGCCAATAAAGTTTTCCCTGGCTGCCAGAATTACTCTAGATTCTCATTGTAGTGTGAAGATTCCTGAGAATTATACAGAGATTATATTGTAATTGATATCATTGTTGATAATACATTCAAGTTACGTGATTTGGAGTGTGGTTTTTTTCTTGAAAGGGTTTTCCCACGTAAATGTTGTCTTATGGTTTGCATTGTTGTTTATGTTGTTTAAGTTTTGAATGTGCATCTTCTGATTTTGCAACTGTTAAAGGTGTTAAAAATTAAAAAAAATAACTCTCTCCTACTTAGATTAGTGTAGGAAGTTGCTTCTGCTTACCTGACTTCCTTTCAAGCAATGTGTTAATCTTATTTTATATTTACTATTCTCAACTCATATTAATTTATATTTATAATTATTTAAAGCCTAAATTAATTGTAGTGTGTTTATTACACTATTTTTGTGGAAAATTCTAATATCCAACCCTTTGGTGTTCAACCTTAGGTCTTAACCTTCTTATTTTTCTATTTATTTGATTTGATTTGTTTCTATTTGTGCATCCCTTTTGTTGATAGAGGTGTATTGTACACCTTGCATACAATATTTAATGGTGTAAGGTCTAGCCCACCTAGAGTGGGACGCCCCACTTAGAGTAGAGCAATTTTCTTCGAGGTAATATGGTTTAGTCCTAGGTTCATGTGTTTTGAAAAACTATTGAACCAAGAAGCAGTTCAAACTAACACCCAATACAATACTCAAATATTCCTTTATTACATGTAAAAAAATCATTACAATAGGAGTATAGGATTTTACAACAATTTAACATTCATATATGCAACCACACATGCCTTGGCCTTTAGGAATTACAATGCAGATGCATTGAACCAGAAATATTTCACTAGCTTCTTCACATTGAAATCCTCCAACTCTCTACTTCCAAAAACTTACTCTAGACATGAGTTTAATCTCACATTAATAAAACACAAGAATACAAGGGAATGACGGTCCACATTTTTACATGAAGGGCTATTTGGAAAACATGCATTGAGTCCTTCAATCTTCTCTACAAGTCATTATAACTTTTTTTGACACATTTTTCAATTGCTTGGCAAGAAAACAACAATCTTTAGGATGTGAAATCCTAAGGGGGTTGTAGATGCTCAATAATCACTTAGAAAATTCGCCCTCATTTGATCATGTGAAGAAACAAGGTCCTTCAAGATATTGCAGGAACTTGTGGGGTATCTAGATGTTTAATCAACACATGGGATGTTGACATTAAGTTCACCTTTCTCCAATTTGGTAGGGAAGTAGGGTCCTTTGGGATATTGTAGAAGGTTGAGGGTGTTGGGGCATATCCTATTCACTTAGGAAGTTTCACATTAGTTTGGCTACCTTCAATTATGTGAGAAAGTTGATGTTTGTTGAATGTTGCAAGAAATCAAGGGGTGTCAAGTTAACTCACCTTTTTGTAGGAAGTTTGAGCAGTTCAGTTGGTTAGTAAAAGTTTGCAATTCATATGCACTGGCATCACCATAAAAAATATTCATTTGGAAATTGGTTCATTTAAACTTAAAATTTTGGTTCACTTGATTTGACCCACAAATTTAGTAGTACTTACATTTCTCACAAAGTCAATATGTGAGGAGTTTCCTGCAAATGTGGAAAAACCCATCAAAACTAGTCATGCAAAAAAATCATTGAAATCAATTAAAAGTATTTTGGTTCAATAACAATTCACCATAAAAATGTGGTGACAAGTAAAAAAGCTACAAACTCATAACTTGCTCAATTTTCATCAAAACTTCAACAAATTTGAATTGTGAGTACCCATTTGGCTCCTCTACAAGGTGAAACCATTAGTGTTGGATTTGATAGTGAACCCCACAGCTCCCAAAAATCACCTAAAACCAAAATGCCTATCATAATTGAGAGATCAAAATAATAAATTTTCTATGCAACAAAGAGAGAAAGAGTGATCCACACAAGCATCTGATATGCTTTATATATTAAATAATGAACGTGAATTTTAATTACAATGAATGATCAATCCTTATAAAAGAAAAAAACAAACCCCAGGTGAGGGTTTGATTAGATTGAGTGTGGGTGCAAAAAAGATGGGGATGACCAAAAAGGGGTTGTAAGTAGCCGACTACTTTCTTTTCTGAAATTAAGAAAGATTGACCTTAGATGACAAATTGAAGATATTTACACTCAAAAATTTAAGATGCAACAAAAACAAGATTTGTAGTGATTCAAATCTATTTTCTAAACTACTATTTTTTTAAATGTGGAGATTAAGGGGTTCAAAAAGGGGGACCAAACAAATTGGTCCTATTTTTTCACCCTAAAATGTTAACTTTTTTAGTATTTCAAAAATTGCTCCATTGAGAAATTAGCTAACACCATGTAGTTTATCCCTAATTTTTCTATTAATTTTTTAATGATTATATGATTTTTTACTAATTTTCCAAGTGGACACATCTTGAAAAAAGAAATTGAGCATGCTCCCCCCCTAAATTTTTTGAAAACTGATTGAAAATAATTTTTTTTAAAAATATGTGTAGAATGGGGTCTAGTTTCTAAAAATGTAATTTATTTGAAATTTTGATGAACGGTTAAAAAATAAAGTGAAAAATACCAACATTGGTTTTTGACAAAAAAAATGGAAAAACCAACAAAAGAAATTAAAGATGAAAACCTTAATATAGTCAAAATGTGAAAAAATTACATGGTTAGATATCTAAGAGACCTTAACATTACCATGGTGTTTTTTTGACTTGACATTGAAATATGTGCAAACCTGATGGGTAGAATTCTTGAGATTATGTCGATTTTTTTGCAATCTACAAAAACATGTCTTTGGATGTTATAAAGTCACTCCAACACTTTGGGTTGGAAGCCCGAGGCAAACCTAAGCCAAATTCTTAGAAATTTTGAAAGCAAGATAAAATGTTAGCACCTTTGTAACACACTTGTGTTATATCAAAGCAAAACATAATGCGAGTGCATTATAATGCACTCACTTTATGTCAAGGCAAGAATAACGTGATGCTATGTTCAATTTATTTATTTATTTATGTATGCATGTATGTATGTATGAGTTTAAAGTTGAGGGTATAAGGTATATATTTAGCCTTGTTGAGAGTTTAGGGTATGGGATTTAGGGTATGAGATTGAGGGTATAGGGTTTAGGGTATAGTATTAAGGGTATAAGGTATAGGGTTGAGGGTTGAGGGTGTAGGGTTTAGGGTTTAAGTATAGGGTTAAGGGTATGGGGTTGAGGGATAATGTTTGGAATTTAGGGTATAGGTTTTAGGATATTGGGTATAGGGTTGAGAGTATTGGGTTTATGGTTGAGGGTTTAGGGTTGAGTGTACATGGTTTAGGATTTATGTTTGATGTATGGATTTTAGGGTTGAGGGTTTAGTGTATAGGATTTAGCGCCTATGGTTGAGGGATAGTGTTTAGGATTGAGGTTACTAGGATTTAGTGTATAGGGTATAGGGCTTAGGGCTGATGATATTGGGTATAGGGTTGAGGGTATTAGGTTTATGGTTGAGGGTATAAGGCATCTATTTAGGGTTGAGGGTATAAGGTATAGGGTTTAGGGTTGAGGATGTAGGGTATGGGGTTTAAGGTTTAGGGTTTAGTCTATAGGCTTTAGGCTATAGGGTTGACACTATTGGGTGTAAGGTATAGGGTTTAGGGTATTGGGTATTGGGTATAGGGTATAGGGTTGACGGTGTTAGGTATAGGGTATAAGGTTTATGGTTGAGGGTATAAGTTATAGGGATGAGGGTTGAGGGTGTAAGGTTTAGGTTTTAAGGTATAGGGTTGAGGGTTGAGGGTTGATGAATAGTGTTCAAGTTTGAGGGTACAAGGTGTATAGGATGTAGGTCTTAGGGTTGAGGATATTAGGTATAGGGTTGAGGGTATTAGGTTTATGATTAGGGGTATAAGGTATCTATTTAGGGTTGAGGGTTTAGGGTATAGAATTTAGGGTATAAGGTTGAGGGTATATGGTTTAGGGTATAAGGTTGAGGGTATAAGGTATAGGGTTGAGGTTGAAGGGTTTAGATTTTAAGTATAGGGTTGAGGGTAGAGGGTATAGGGTTTAGGATATTGGGTATAGGGTTGAGGGTATTGGGTTTATGATTGAGGGTAGAAGGTATCTATTTAAGGTTGAGGGTATATGGTATTGGGTTTAGGGTATAAGGTTGAGGGTATAGGGTTGAGGGATTAGGGTTTAGGTATATGATTGAGGGTTGAGGGTATAGGGCTAAGTGTATAAGGTATATGGATTAGGGTTTAGGATATTAGGTATAGGGTTGAGAATATTGGGTTGAGGGTATAAGGTATCTATTTAGGGTTGAGGGTATAGGGTATGGGGTTTAGGGCATAAGGTTGAGGGTATAGGATTTAGGGTATAGGGTTCAGGGTATAGGGTGTAGGGTTAAGGGTTTAAGGAATATGTTTGAGGGTTGAAGGATAATGTTTAGGGTTGAGGGTATAGGGTTAAGTGTGTAGGGTATAGGGATTAGGGTTTAGGATATTGGGTATAGGTTTGAGGGTATTGGTTTTAAGGTTGAGGGTAGAAGGTATCTATTTAGGGTAAATGGTATAGGGTTTAGGGTTCAAGGTATAAGATTGAGGGTATAGGGCATAGGGTTGAGGTTTGAGGGTGTAAGGTTTAGGGTTTAAAGTGAAGGGTTGATGGTTGAGGGTATAAGGTTAAGTGTATATGGTATAGGGTTAAATGTATATGGTATAGGGATTAGGGTATAGGATATTGGGTATAGGGTTGAGGGTATTGTGTTTATGGTTGAAGGTATATGGTATCTATTTAGGGTTGATGGTATAGGGTATCTAGGGTTTAGGGTATAATTTTGAGGGTATAGGGTTGAAGGTTGAGGGTGTAGGGTTTAAGGTGTAGGGTTGAGGGTTGAGGGTATAGGGTTGAGGGATAGTGTTTAGGGTTGAATGTATAGGGTTAAGTGTATATGGTATAAGGATTAGAGTTTAAGATATTGGGTATAGGGTTGAAGGTATTGGTTTTACGGTTGAGGGTATAAGGTATCTATTTAGGGCTGAGGGGTTAGGGTTTAAGTATAGGGTTGAGGGTATATGGTTAAGTGTATAGAGTTTAGGAATGCATAGTGATTATCACAAGACAACCCATGATAAATATTAAGGGACATAGTCTTAGGGTTGTATTATGAGATAGATAGGGTCAAGGAAATAAGTTTTATTCTTCATTATATTGATGTCATGAAGGACATCCATAGTCTTATTATTGGTTACATTGACTTCACAAAAAGGTATATAGGAGGGAGTAGAATGTAGCTCTACCTTTCTCAACTCCATGTTAAATCTTGATAGTGTAATAATTCTAAGGAAAACACTCATGGTAGGATCATTCTTATAAGCTTGCATAATAACCTAGTGAACCCATATACTCTTATGATTGTATGAATTACACCAAAGAAATAGTCTCCTCCATGGATTGAATTTAAGGTGGTCATAAAGATTTTGGTCAATATAGGAATACATTTATTTGAGAGGAAGTGTGGGCATGAGGAATAGCTCTATAAATGTGAAATAGTGATTGGTCAATTAGAGGATATGGGTCCATCCTATGAATAGGTCACATCATTTAA